>JASSUY010030633.1:0-19073 GCA_032466535.1 Forpus xanthops | reverse complement strand
TTCCTCCCAGCTTCCCCTCCTCCCTGGCAGAGCATGAAACTCAGAAAGTCCTCTGCCAGCCTAAACATTCTAAGCCACTGGTGTTATCAGCGCTGTTCCCAAGCTGAAAATCAAACACACAGTGCTGCACCAGCTACTACGAAAAGGAGAAAAATGACTGCTGCTGCTGAACCCATGACAAGTACAAAAGTGTTACTGGGAGATACATAGGCAAAAAGTGTGCTGAAAAAATTACACTTCCTATGTATTTTGAGCATGATGAGAGATCTAATTTAAAAGATAATTGTTTTATTGTAAGATATCATCACTTCCAGACTACAGATTTATTCTTTGGGGAGTTCATTTGACTTGTTAATCTAAGCAAAGGTTTTTCTGGCACAGATACTTATTCTGTAGTAGATTTTTTTTGGAGATTAATTTCTTTATCTTCCTGATGGCCTTCTTTTAAAAAGAAATAAACCTTACAACTGTCCTTTAGCCTCACAGCAGTCAGCTTTGACTACCTGGGGCTGCCGTGTTTGTTAAACTCCTTTGTCGCTTTTGAGGAGTCACTTTGTCACTGAATATATGTAAGACTCTGAAGGCCTTACACCTCCATTCCCTCCTCAGTTCTGCTTCTTGCAATTTGTTTAGCATGTTAAAAAATCCTGCTGGGGAAAGGGTGGTGAAAGCCCCTCCATCAGATGGTTTCAGCTGCTAGCATTTAAAATGTGAAGGGAAATCTGTGGCAAGTAGCTGGTTTCTAATTGCAAGATAAATCTGTCAGGTTTTTGGAACTGGTAGAAACTAAAACTGGAAGAGTAGTCTTTACCACAGATTACATTTCTTTTTATCTATTCCTAAATAGTTATTGTTGTTTGTGTTATAAATTGGAACAAAGTTTTATCTTAGTTTGGTTTCTAATCTGCTTTTTTAAATTCTCCAGATGAGCAGTAATGCATAACTTCCCTCTCCCTGTTAAGTGAGGACAAAGCCAACCACTGCTGTAGTAAACGCCATGTCTGCCTGTATCAAAATGCACTCTCTTGTATGCTTATGGATGTTTATGTGTATGTGCAGTCAAAAGTATATTGTTCAGGTGCATTTATTTTGAGTAGATTGATGATGGTAAGAGACAGTTTTATGAAGCTCCTGGCCTGGACAGTTAGCTGTGGAGATGTCTGCTTTGTAAGGTTGGAGTATCTTCCTAGACAGTGACTACACACAGCCAGTGCCTTCTGTCTGGAAAAAACAGAAATTTTCACTCAAACTGGTGCATTCCCCAAAGATTCAATTGTTTTTATTCTTACTGCTTCAGAAGACTGTAGTGATACAATTAAGTTTTGCTTTTTAATTAAACAGCACTGAAAAGTAATATTTGGTAAGATCATCTTGTTTTTTTAATCTAACGATCGGTAAAGTCGCTTGTTCACAAGGCAGTGCAGCCTTTTGGCTTTGCCACGCACAAAAATAGCAGTTGGCTTTTTGAGGGAAAAAATACCCTAGACATTCGAGTGTATCTGGTTGACAGAAATCCTAACACTCAGTGAATGATATCAAAGAAAATAGTATGAGGAATGAAAGCAGTTCAGAAGAGCACTGAGATGATATCTCATGCTGCAGTATAGAATTTCATGCTGCGACTGAAATACATAATGCAATCCTAACATATCAAATGTAAAATGAATTGAGCTTCCAAATGAAACATTAAGTTTATTCTTACCTTTGACTGTAGGGTATTGAAATCCTTTGACATTGCTTTGTATGAAACAATTAATAGCTTTCTTCTACCATCCTATCAGAACTGCTCCAAGCGAATCACTTTTCACAAGGAAGTTCACATTTCCCATCATAACATGTAGTTCCTTTCTTTTTTCCCTTTATGTGAGGTAATCTTTGAAATTACTGAATTAATGCTGCCATTTGTGCTGTGATAGATCCTAACAGCTTCTTTGAGGAACTCGTTCCACTCTCCTGATGATCTGAGCATGCTCACCGGGAAGCATTTTGGTGAGGTTGGTGAGTGCACGATGGCTTAAGGAAGACAAAAGAAATTCATTTAGCAGGTGCCCAGTGGTAGGAAACTGAATCCATGGCTTTGCTCGACTCAAGAGGGGTGTATTTCTGAAAGGTACACCCAGCCACAAGTGTTACTGATTTACTGGCTGCAGTGGGCTGCTCAGCCTCATTTAGGGCTGAAACTATCTGTCTTAAACAGGCAACTGCCTTGAGCAGGCAAAGCCCCAACTCTGTGGAGTGGGGTCTGTGGGGTTTTCTTTCTTGTAGACCTAGAACAGTGCACACACTTGCATTCTTTATGATTTAGATAAGTAAAACAGGCTGTTTGCTTTCATTTTGCCTTTCTTACCAGAATCTATTTTTTTTTTGAATAATTAGAAATAAAACCAAAATTATTTCGGGCAAACACCTGCTTTTGTTTACTTCAGAAGGCGAACAGCAGAGAAAAGACCGTTGTGATAAAACTTAAGCTTTCATGCTTTCATAATCTGTTGGTAAGTATCTTTCAGACGAAGTTGTCTGGCAGGTTTAGGGAAACCCACACATGGTCTTGGCTGGCTTGAATTAAGGCTTTTTTTTTCTTGTGATAGGAGAAAATAGTGTAATGTAAGGTCTGTGCATGACCTTCCGAAGCGCATCCTTTTTAAAGCACTGTTATTGATGACCACAAGCTATGATTGCTCTAAGAACTGGAGAGAGGTTCGGTTGCAAGTTTTGCGTCTTAATCTGTGTTTCTAGTTTTCAGAAGAAAAAAAAAATCACTGTAATGGCTGTGAATGTAATTGGGCTTGTCTAGAAAAGACATACATGGGTAATTTGGGCCTGCTTGAACTTTAGCAGTTTTGTAAATCATTGACCCATATGCTGGTGAATTAAACTTGCTGCTCGCAATCTGGGATTACAGATTCAAAGTCCAAGAGCATTTGATATGAAGATTTAGAATTGAATCTTCAATTTGATTTAAAAATTAATGAGTACCTAATGGCACAAACAGGTTAATAATCCCCTGATTAACAAGAAGCACCATAGCAAAGAAGTATTTCCATATAATTCTCTATTGCCTCTGTTTTGCCAATAGAAGTAACTGGCCTGTTGTAGTTAAAATCATTACTCTTTTCTAAGATAACGCAGTCAATGAGTTTAATGATGTTTATGTGTATAGCTGTTATTTAAGGGAGACTTTATCCAGGTAGGTTTATCAAAGTAGGAGTATTTTCAAGAACTGACCTACCCTTAGTAGCTTTAGAGCTCAAATTAATGGTGGCAAAGCCAGAAGATGTCAGCCCTGGCAGCCAGAGCCATCCCAGAGATGTTGGTATTGGACTGATGACAGGAAGGCTTTATAGGCTAAATGTCAAGATAACGTGTCCAGTGGGGCGTCAAGGCATAGCATTTCCCAAATAGCATCCACATACAGGTTATGATTACGTGGATTTCCAAAAATAGGACAAAAGATTTAAGTCATGCTGACTGATAATTAAAGGGTAACTGTTTTAAGTTAGCTGTTTGGGAGTTTGCTGCTGTACTTCGTGACAAGAGAGATATGGGTCTTTGCAGGTGAGAACAGTATGATGGTCCAAGAGAACTGTGTTACTGTTACCAGGTTTTGCTTAAATGTGGTGCATTTCAAAAAAAAAACAGCTTGTACAATTCAGAAAGGGAATCTAGATCTGATTTTTATCAAAGGAAATAGTTGCTTAGATCCCTGTCTAAGAAGGGTTCTATAAAAAGTCATCTTTCCCTGAGGTGTTCTGGAACTTTTTCTTAGTCAAGACATTCCGTTCTACTTATTTAAATTCAATCAGGTAAAAATCAAGGCTTCCTGCTCAAATGTCTGAGTAAAAGCCTATCAGCAGTGTACATCCCCATCAGGAGGCAGCAATGTCAGACTTTCTTTAGGTAGATTTTTTGTTTCCTTTCAGCTTATTAATCTACAGAATTTTTCAAAGAAATTCTGTTCAGGGAAGAGCAAGGCTGCTGGCTTTCATCAGATGCTGTTTTTGCTGTAGCCTTTTAAGACCTCAGACAGTGGCAGGGGAATTCAGAAGCTTACACACTGGGAATGTCAAGTATTTTCTTGTATGCTTCTCTGTGATCTGTAACTGACATGTAATAAGTTATTTCTTTGCTTTATGAAATACAGTTAGCAGATAGTTGTAGCTAAACTGTCATTGCTGTACTATTGCAATCATTTTAGCGGTGGTTATTCTACTCCCATTTTTTTGATACATCCTGACAAATTATAAGATGCCTCTATGCTATAAAGGCAATTTCTTTGTGGAGATTTAAACTAAAGATTTTTTTGTCTCAAGGATGAAATAGATTTGATTTTTCTCTTTTGCCTTTTGCCAATTATTGCAAACTGATGACGTCCTGTAAGTTCTCCTAGCCAAATTCATCTGAGAAAGTGTCGACCTTATGGGTTCCTAATAAAACTGTGGAGATGGCAATTAATCTGAACTCTGCCTGCCATTACCCCTGGTTTACAAGCGTTAGAAAGCTTGCCTTCAAAGCACTTCTGCTCTCTTATGGGAGCAAATGAATGTCCTGTGATGACAAAGTCTTCCAATATATCTAATTTTCTGGTCAGAGTGAGCTACCTTGCACTGGTAGTTATTAAGCAGCTAAACAGAGACTTCTTAGTGCACTTTCAAATGTTACTCTCTCTATCTCTCAGGAATAAACACTTGAAGATTATTTGAAGGTTAAGCTCTCCCAGCTGGGAAAAATTCTTTGTATCTGTGGCCACAGAGCAAAAACACTCACTTCTTCCTAGAAACAGCAGCTTATTTCTGCAGTTATGTCCTATCCTTCAAATTAGAAGAGTTCTGAGTGTTCTTAAGAATTAAATAAAACATAAAATATCATTCCCTAGATAAACAGCAGCATTCCTTTGATAAAGGGGATTCCTGGGTTCTGGTCAGTCTTCAGACATGGTGGGTCTTGGCTAGGGAAATACTTCCATTTATATGGACAGTGAAGAATTTTGTTGATTGGGTAGACTCCTATGAGAGCTGACAAACACCATGTCAAAATAACATCAAGACTGAGAAACTGCTAACGCACACAAGCGAAAACTCAGATTATAAACTAGTCAAGTGCCTGCAGAAAGCATAAATGAGAATACTTGTTCTGGACAGCATTGCACTATGTTCTTGTGAAAAACTGTTCTTGGTCTGTCACAGTATCGCTGATGTATGTCAAGACAGAAGAAAAATTGTAATTATTTGAAGGTTAAATGTAATAAGTCTCAGTATTTGCAATGACAAGTAGGAAATCCTCCGAAATCTTGGTTACTTGTCAAACTGGTCTCATTTTAGCAATGTATATGTTAATGCAGTCAAGTGCAAGGTGATGCATTCAGAATTATACATCTGCTATGAGGATTAAAATGTTCCTTGAAGCATTTATGATTTAGCTTAGATACTTGACAGGATGAAAATTCCTGCTGTTGGATGAGGGTTAGAACACGTATAATCGAGAGATATGTAAGAAGACAGTACCAGGTATATGTCTGTGACATTAATACGAGAACTGATAAAATAATCAGACTAGTCCTGAGGCTCAGGGAAAGGTTTTTGGATAGTAGAAAAAGGTCTGAAATGAGAGAAAAGGGTAATTCAGGCCTGACGAATCTTCCTTCTAATGAGAGACTAAAGGAACTCCATCCTTGGATTTTAGCCAAGAAAGGGGTTATTGACGGTGGATTGATCAAACTAAGGAAAGCAAATTTAAAAATCAAAGGCTTCTCCTTTCAAGCAGGAAAACCTGTCAGAACTGGGTGGCTGGAAGGTGATTCTAAACAAATTTGCTCTATAGTTAAGGCACATGTTTTAACACTAATTAACCAATGAAAGAATCTCACTGATGAAGGTATCAATCATCCTTGAGGATTTAAAATAATTCATTGCACTGCCTAGGGCAGCTGAGTTTCTGAATTAAAAAATCCAATGGCCTCTCTTGTATAGGATGGAAAATACAGGGTAGAACAATCCCTTTGTCACAAAATTCTGTGAATACTTGAAATAGGGAACATTTAATTCCATTAAACCCCTTCATGTAGTTAAAGCATCTGTAGTTGTCTATGAAGATAGGCAAAACCTGCTGTCTTGGCAGCTGTGGGTCCAGCACCTGATGTTTTGTGTGCCTTGCATTCCACTGATCTATGTTCTTTAATATATCTTTTTATTATAACACAAAAATGGTGGTTACAAAAAGGGATTTTACTGGGGATTTAGGAGTGGAAATGGGTTCACGAGCCACGCTGACGCTGCATGGATTTTTCCGCCCCATGTGCTTTTACTTTGATGTTAGTTTGTTGACTGGCATTTTCCAAATAAGTATCTGTGAAGCTGAGTGAAAAAACATCATGCTTTTTTTGCCTTGCTTTTAACAGAACGATGCCTTGCCTTGATCTCTCTTAACAGTAACGTTTGGTGCTGGAAAATGCTGACAAGTTTTCTTGCTTCGTGCGTCTTCATTTTCTTCCAGAGTCAGTACATTTTCTGGAATGGCATGTAGTGTCCACTTATCCTCTGAGTATTAATTGCTCTTTAGCGGAGGAGCAAGCTAATCCATAAGGCCCTAGGGTGCTCAAGAATGACCTTGCAGCTTTGCTGAGTATATGAAAGTACAGGAAAATCCCACTGGCACCAACTGCTTGGTTTTTTATTGGCTTTGGTGTTTCTCTCCCTGTGAAATCCATTCAGAACAGGAACTGGGTAAACTTGCAGGCTGCAGCCTCTTTACCATGGTTAAGTGATACCAAGGCATTGGTGCTAGTTTGTAAGGAGATTGACTCTTTTCATGGGCTGTTTGCTTATGAGTAATTTTTAGTCTTTAAAAACATTTTTCCCTTCATAATCCAAGTATTTATATATATATATAAAAAGAATATTTTTTGCTGATGGATTAAAATCTTAATGGAAAATGATGGCTATTTTTACTGCCAGATAATTCTTATACTTCTTTCGAAAGGAGGTTGTTTGGGTAAGTTGTTAACAGATCTCAGCTTACTGATAATTGCTTGTTTATTATTCACAGATGAAACGAGGTGGTGGGAAATTCTGTGTGGGATAAATAGTGCTGATCTAACTGTGCTTGCACTACAAACAGTGGGAGTTTAACTGGATACTTCAGTGGCAGCCAAGTCAAACCAATGTACCAAGTAATTTTAAAACACCTCACCTTGCATGGTTTGCGCCGAAGATGGCGAAAGCCAGTAAAAGGAATCAAGGATTCTGTTTCCCCATGTGCTCTACCTGTAAATAGGGAGCATCATGTGTCTGCTACATCTGTATATACCTGCTACCGCCAAAGCTGCTCTGTCTGAAACAGCCTTTGGGATGTCACCTCTCCAACAGCAGGTAAGGTGGCTTTACGTGAAGGTGAAGCTGAGTGATGTCAGTGTTATTGGAGGTGTAAGAGCCCTCCAGCTGTAACAGGATGAAGCCTCTGTCACATGCCCAGCCACCTCCATGTCCCTGAGCAATGTTTGCTGTTCCCCTGAGGTGTGTGTTGCTGGAGATGTTTCCCATGCTCTCCCTCTGCCCTGAGGGCCACGGAAGCCTGTGGACCTGCACTGCCCTCCTGGCAGCTTGCACTGCTTCAACTAATGGCTAGTTAACTTTCTAATTAGTTTTCAGTTGGATTATTTGGACTAAAGCCTTTTCAGGTTTGGTGAGGGCACCAGGGCCTGAAGAGTTATTGTTGAGTGTGTAGCTGAGGGGAGAGGGACCCTAGTGGGTGATGAGGGGTACCAGGCTGCCTCCTGTCCTCTGGCCATTTGTCTCCCTGCGGTTTTCTGCTCTATGGAGCAGGAGCTGCCTGCGGGAAGCAGATATGCATCTCCTGGGTTTGGTCTCGATTCAACTCTTAACTCAACCGGCAGCCTTGTAACTTCTGTGGGCTTGTTAAAAGTTCACATCTGTTGTAAACTACTGAATATCCTTTGCTGCCCATTGCAGATTGCATTTGCAGCTGCCGTTTCCCCGCTGAAAGGCTAAAATATAATGATGGCTCTGCTGACAGTGCTGGCAGTCCTATTGCTGCATCAGGGTTCTTCAGCTGCTGGAAGTTTTGGGCGCTCATTCTGACCACTGATGGTGTTAATTATCTTCTCGATTTTGTTCCTCTTTTCAGGCAACCCTTCATGTTTGAGTGCCAACAAGTATAAAACACTGAGTAGCAAGGAAAGCTGCGATCTGTATGTTGGAAGCTGTTATTGTGTGCTGATACACACAACTCACACAGAGACACAGAATGGAGGCGCAGGCTAAAGATCAGCTCTGGAAAGGGAACTGGGATTTATATGCCAAATACCATAATTGCTACGCTGAACTGTTCAGTTCATTTTAATCCTCTGGGTAGCTAAAGTTTGTAGGATTGTTGGTTTTATTACTGTGTTCTTGGGTGAGCCTAGAAACCCGTCATGTTAGAAATAGAGGCGTACCTGAGTTCTCCTGAGCCTGTAGCTATGTGTTGCTCCTCTGCATCTGTTAAGTGCGCATGTTCTCTGGTATGTCTGGATTTGGGCTCCTGGTCCAGCTGGGAAATGTCTACCATCGTATTGTAATGCTCAGCCCATATCAGCATTAGATACAGGATTTTTTTCTGCTTGTAAATTAGCCCAGTGGCCTAAATATTCATTGGAATTGCAAGTTCAGCTTACTTGTCTTCTTCAGAGCAGCCTGTGTGGAAGAGGATCCTAATTGCATGCTCTTGCTCTGCTAGCAACTTCACATGAAGTAAGTGAACTTATTTTTATGCCTAGGTTAGAGGCTGCTGCTTGCTCTGATTTAATTGCTATTTAAATATTCAGTTTGCAACAGAACAGCTTCAACCTTCACAGTTCTAGATGGAGGAGGCAGTGAGGAGGAAAAAGTAACGTTTTACTCTCTTAGCAGAAAAGAGTACTAACCCTTTCAGGCAAGTCTTCAAAACCTTGGCTGTTGGTAAAAGGGGGCTGGATACAACCCTCTTCATTTTGACCGCTTGAGAAGAAGAGTTATTCCCTGCCGGTCTCTAACAGAAATGAGGTTTTAGTTGAAGGTCCCAAGCTTTTAGTCCTAAGCCAAATAGTGTTGCCCCAGTGGTGCCAAGTAAGGCTGCTTAAGCACCAGTGAAAATAGATGTAAAACACATCTTTGCCAGGAGCGTCCAGTAGGTAGTGCACAGAGTATGTCTGTCTGTGTTGGAGGAGAATGGAAGAAAATACCCTTAAGGGTATGATTCTGAGATCTGTGGTTGTCCATTTAACTTGCCATTTCCAGAATATCTGCTTAGTAGGTTCCTGAATGGTATAAAACTTCATGAAAAACAGACGCTGCTCCTCAAATAATAGCAATTTCTCCAAAAAGCAATAGCACTGTAGCTGTAGCTGTGCAGTATACCCTATTTTCAGCAGTAGAACTGCTCTCATGGAAGAGTAAAACACCTTATAGTGGGGTGAGCCTGAGCAGCTAAAATTAAAGATCTGCTTGGCAACATCCGTAACAAAATCTTGTCAAGACCTTAATCTTTAGCAGGTTCTAATGGTGCTGTTTGCAGCTGTGCTGATGGCTGTGTTCTTTCTAGGAACTGCAGTTCTTTAGAATAAATGATGCTTTTGCAAAGAATTCAGATGTTTCAAGGCAAAGTTTTAACTGAAACAGGAAGTGAAGCCAAAGGAAAACAGCACAAAAAGTGAAAATGCAAATATTTTCCGCCAGAAATGGCAAAATAAAAATATGCTTTTCCTGAAAACTAAATCTAAAGTTGCTTTAATCTGTCATTGATTTTCAGAATTATTTTCTTTCTTCAAGCTGAATATTGCAGTTATATTTTTGCTGAACCCATAATTATCACTTGAATATGCCTCACCAGGTATCTGAAATGTTTACTGGGAATATGTGAAATATACATTTTGTCTTATCTTCACCAACAGACAAAAGATCATAGAATCATAGAATAGTCAGGGTTGGAAAGTACCTTAAGATCATCTAGTTCCAACCCCCCTGCCATGGGCAGGGACACCTCTCACTAAACCATGCCACCCAAGACTCCATCCAACCAGGGCTTGAACACTGCCAGCGATGGAGCACTCACAACTTCCCTGGGCAACCCATTCAGTGCCTCACCACCCTTACAGTAAAGAACTTCTTCCTTATATCCAATCTGAAATTCCCCTGTTTAAGTTTGAATCTGTTACCCCTTGTCCTCTCACTACAGTCCCTAATGAAGTGTCCCTCCCCAGCATCCTTCTAGGCCCCCTTCAGATGTGGAAGAGTATTTTGTTAATATGCTGCTTCTTTCATGAAGCAGAAAGCCAAATCTTTCATTGATTTTGCTGTGGAAAGTCCCTTGTGGTAAGGCAGATCCTAGGATTATTCTGGGTCTGTTTATCTTCAGACTATGTGTGTCCTTATGATAACTCCATTAGAGGAGTATTCCTCTAAGCCGGAGGAACTGGTAAGTGCCAGCACTAGGCAGAGTACCGTGTATTGCTATAGTGGCTGTTGACCGTGTGAGAGGTGCTCTGCATACAGCTTCATAGTTAAATGGCATACTCTGAAGAAAGAAGGAAATTTCAAGACTCTATGCTTGCTTTGCTCCCCATTGATAATTTTGACATTGGCTAATACTGTGTGGTCAAGTAAAGAAAGAGTTAAAATATGCTTGTAAATCAACAAATTCATTCAACACTGCCTTTCTTTCCAAACCAGCCTGGAACTAAAGGCTAAAAGAAGTATTTAGGTTAACTGTTAAATTAATTACTAATTAAATATGAAGAGTTATGTGTGTTAGGTGGAGTTTCTTGTAAGCAAAGGTTGTAAGCACAGCATATGATTAGTGCAATGAATAGAATGGAATGGAATAGAATGGGTTGGAAGGGACATTCGAAGATCATCTAGTCCAACCCCCCTGCAATGAGCAGGGGCATCTTCAACTAGATCAGGTTGTCCAGAACCACATTCAACCTGGCCTTGAGTGTCTCCAGGATTGGTGCCTCTACCACCTCTCTGGACAGGCTGTGCCAGGATTTTACCATCCTCATTGCAAAAAATCTCTTCCTCACATCCAGCCTGAATCTCCCCTCTTTTAGTTTGAAACCATCACCCTTTGTCCTGTTTCAACAGGTTCTGCTAAAAAGACTTTCCCCTTCTTTTTTATAGGTCCCTTTTAAAAACTGAATGTTTGAAATGAAATAGTGTAATGTGATTGATTATAGAAATGTATATTGAGAAATATTCACAGACTTCAGTAAATAAAACCAGATATGGTGATGTTGTAAGAATCCTCTTAAGGCTTGTGTTTCACAGGCACAGTCCTTACTGCCAGTCAGTATTACTACTTTCTGATAACATTAATCAAAATCTACCTTAGTTCGCAGTTGTGGTATATTTTTCTCCTTAACAGAACTGTGCTGCAGGAAACTGACATAATCTTGGAAGCAAAAAGATACTGGATCAGTAAAGCAACAAACAGGCTTTGAGCTTTGTAAAGAGAGGGTTTTTTTTTTTTTTTGCATAAAGGTGTTGCTATTGATCTTATCCTCACTTTACAAATAGATTACTTGGGGGAAAAAAAAAGGATTTGAATATAGTCTTTGTTGTAGTAGTCTACCAAGCTAAGAATCTCCAAGTCTACTATATATTTAGTATACTTCTTTAACCCAAAAGCTTTTGTAAAACAGGGACTCAGCAGTGACCTTAGAAAATAAGGGTAGTTCTTTTGGTTCAGGATAAGTGTGATTTGCAAGGCTGGTATATGCATTGCTAGAGCACATAGCAGCTTGCCAGGACAAGATCCTGATTTGTAGTGAGTTTATCTAATTACTCACTGTGGTATTATCTTCCTTATGTGTACTGTAAATACCTTGGGAGAGATGTGTTGTATTTGCATATATTACAGTTTTATCTTACTGCCACTTGATAACTACTACTAATAATCTCAAGATCCTCAGTGTCAGCAAGTATTTTCCTCCTGGGAACAGCTGAGTATACTACCCTCATCAGGTTCAATTACTTGGCTAACTCTTAAGCCAACAGTGTTGGAGAAACTGCTGCTTCCAGTGGATTATTTCAGAATTTAGTATGTGGTGCTGTCAGCAAACTTACACTGTTGTAAAGTGAGGCTGTTATTCTTGGGGAAAGTATCTGTATTGATTTGCCTTGTCTTAGCAGGAACTTGGGAGACTGTGTTTTCTGGTGCATAATTAACATCTGAAAGTAAAGGTCACTGGAAAGCTTTAGCATTTAACAGATAATGCTGGCGTGCATTTGAGTAATTTTTTATTTCTTGTCTTAATAAAAGGATTTTAAAAATCTAACCTATGGCTTTCACGTACATGGTGGAGCTGGCAGCTCTTCAGTCTGCTCTTATCCAGCTTTTCAGATAGACACATATATTCCCTTGGCAGCTGAACATTTCTGCCCCAAGTTGTACATTTATCATAGAAAATGTGACACTGTTGCCAATTTCATTAAGTCTGCCAAAGAAAGGTTGCTTAACTGTTGAAGTTCCCTTTGGATTTTTGGGTGTTGCTGCAACTTTTTACTGCTCTGCTTTGTAGTTTCTGTCTTGCCTTTGGCTGGACGAAAGGAAGAAATGCAAAGGAGAGAAGACATGAACTGCTTGGTAGCTGGTTTTGAAATGATACAGAGAAATATCTTTTGAATAGTATACTGTCTGGGATTACCTTTGGAGAGCTAACCTGTGTCCTGAGGAAGACAAGTTAGGAATCCAGAGGCTATAGATGCCCCCCTCAGGAAAGCAAGCCAGAGCAAGATTGTACATGTCAAAATGTGATTTAATTGGATTTATAACAAGGAAATACAAAAGACAACATTGACTGCATGTTTAAATGTGTCCTTAAAGAAAGATCCACTAGAGAATAGGAAAGTGCTCTTCAATCATTGCTTTTCCTAACCCTGAGCAGAATCCTACCCTATGCTTGTGCCTAACAGTAGGGGAGAAGTACTTGTGCAGGTAGGTACTGTAGTCCTTCTCTGGTTTAGATGCAGGCTATAGATTTTGGCTTTTGTCTCCAACAATTAATTTGAACAGTAAAGAAATGCTGCAGCTACAGAGACCCCAGCCTGTTTGCTGATGGGGTTTTAGGTGGAGGGCAGCGAGAGAAATAGATGCCTTTTTTCTCAGTCTGTGACTCCAGATAACCTGGTGCTGTTTGAGAGTCACACTGTCAAAGCCAAGCATTCAGGGTTAGGACCAATTTATGACATTTCTGTATGTTTCCATGTGTGCTTTTAGCCCTGGGCAAATGCAAGGGAAGTTGATTTAATAAAAGGTATTTCAGCAGAGTTGCTTTATCTTGCATATTCCCTGGTATTAGAGCATGCCTATCAGCTATTTTTAGGGCTTATAAGATCCATGGTAACTTGGTTGCATGTCTGAGCCCTAAGGTGTTACCTTTGGAAAAGACAGAGGGAAAGTATATTTTACAGGAATACTGAAGCGCAGAAATATAAATGCTTTATGCTGTAACTTTGCATTATAATTTCTGTATTAACAAGAATAAAAAGTTTAAAAAAAAACCACTGGATTTTCTTTGTAGTAGATTTTAAAAGTGTGAAAGTGTAAAATTTCTGACTTTTCTAAATACTGCTTGCAACATTCCCCATGAAGTCCTAATGCTATTATTTAAGAACTGTGTGGTATGCTGTATGTGTATAACTGTGTGTGAGAGTTGGCTTTTTGCTGTGAACATGTATCCTTTGTGTATGGTAATCTTGAGGTCTCAATAATGCTTTCAGAAAAGATAGAATTCGGCGTGTACGTCAGCAGAAGGGTGTTCTGAGGTGAGGGAAAATGGGGAACCCAATTGAAATATATGTTAATTCATTTTGTTTTCCTCTTGGCTTGTTATGGTACTGCAAGAAATCTAAGAACAACATGGATCAGAGTATTCTTTTTTTCATTATTTGCTGTGAAATAAATGAGAAGACTTTTCTTAAGTATCAAGTATGTTTATCCAAAATAATAAAGTATTTTTTTTTTGTACTAGATGAGCAAACAGAGGACAGCATCAGAGGAATATTAGAGCTATCGTGTATCTCTGCCTGCACTGCAGAGAGAGCAAAAATTTATTCAGGTTTAGCTGAAAAATCTGAAATGATAACTACATCTGTGTGTTTATCAAACATCTGCAGATTTTTCCATTTCAGTGAGTACAGCTAGTGCCTATAACTGCTTATTTGTAGTCATCCATCTGAATCAGTATATAGAACAGCTTAGGTTTTTGGAGTACAAGAATGCAGTTTGCAGTTGTAGGACTAACCAAGTTACATGCTGCCTGACAAAATGTGAACCAAAAGGTACTTCAGTCTTGGCTGCTTCTCCAGGGGGTGGTATGTGAATCATCCCGCAGTCACTCCAGATTTTTCTTTCGCTTGGGAGCTCACAAGAAACTGTGTTTTTGCAGTCAGAATCTTTGTTATTTTCTCTTAACCTATTTACTGGGTAGCCCGACTCTTCATTTAGAACAGGTTTTGAAGTGAAGGAGCAGATCAATACATTTGAAGAAGAATGTTTTGTTCCTGATTTTAAGTTATTGAGGTTCCATCTAGATAATGACATTAGTGTTGAGATTTTTCTATGCAAAGAGTTTAGCTTTGAGATTCTTATGTGTAAGTTATAATATCTCTTCACTAGAGATGATATTATGAAACTGGTAAAAAAGGAAAAATGCCTTGGTTTAGTCATGAGCTGCTTTCTGCAGGAAAACCTTTGCCTGGGATACACGATGCAAAGGTAAATGAGCATGGTAACCCTTTTGTAACCAAGAGGGTACCCTGTCATCCAGCCTGCTTTTTTACCTTTGATGGTAGGAGAAAGGGTACAGTACAGCAACAAGCAACAAAAACCCTCCTAATGTATACTTTTATTAGTACTCATTCACGTATATAGCTTAATACAGTTTCCTAGCTATAGAATGGCCTCAAGTGTGTGCTTCTCTTTGTATAGCTGTCCTTGATGCCTTGTTGCAGATGCATTTGTTTTGTTAAAACCATTTATACAGATGTAGATCTCAATTCTGTGGAATGCTGAGAACTGCAGTCATGGGAGTTCAGTAGCAGCCAGGAGTGTTTATATTTTAGGCCATGCCCTCTGTGGCTAGGTCTTTTCATTGGTGAAGCAAGATGCACAGTTGTGTGAACACAGCATGCATATGATGGAAAATGATTTAAGAGTTAGGTATTAGTCATGTTGTACATTATTAACATAAGTTTGCAGAGTTAATAGACATAATGGGTTTGGGTGTGCGTTCTTCAAAATGTTTATTTTTGAGAGAATGTAATCACAAATCCAGTTTGTCAGGTAAACAGGAGCTTGCAAAGAAAATAAGTGTACATTTTCAGATGCTTCTGAGGTATTTCTTCACTTGAAATGTGGAAAGATGTGATACTTACCTTATGTAAAATGTTTGTGACTTCTGTATTCTCAATGCTTCATGATGATCCAGTAGGCAGTGGATGATTTGCTTGTGCCACAGTCTCAAAAGTAGATAGGAGTCTCAGGGTGATAGTATAGGGTAGGTGGAAGAAGCTTAATGCTTTCAGGCAAACACTTTAGATACTAATAAAACAATTCTCTGCCACGAACAGTGACAATTCAGTGACACCTTCTAGAAGCTGGTATGGAATATTCTGATGGAAAATAAATTCATTAGCCAGGCCACACACACACTTGCAAATGCATCACTGCTAAAAGCATATGCATTTAATAGAGTAGCTATCCAAGTTGATGTTAATAGCAAACATCAATCAAAGTTCTTAAATCTACTTCAGTAGATATTGATTTGGGAAATCAGAAATGTTTCCTCAGGGAAACACTTGATAAAAGAGCTTAAGGCAAGGGGAAGTGATTTTGCACTGCAGTGATGTGAAGAAAGAGAATATTTAACCAAACAGTAATGTCTGTCATCAGTTGTGTCTTTAAGTGAGTACCTCCCCTGGAGTCTGCAAGCAATGCTGTCTTCGGAGTGATCCTGCCCTTGACAGGAAAAAGGCTGCTGCTGTCCCTGTGTGACTGCAAATTCAGCTTCAGAAGTTCAGATGGGAGAAATAGGCATGTTTGCCCTGTATGAACACATGGCTGCAATGTCTGTTTGTTCAGAAGAGCTTTGCCTCTGTGAGTGGGGGCAGTGAGGGCACTGAGTCAGAGTGTGGCTCTGCAGAACGTAACATGCCCAACAGCAGGAGCTGTGTGACGGTTTCTTCCAGCACCTCCAGACCTTCACATCTGAATGTCAAGCCTGCTGCTGCTTTGAAGATATGTGGCAAAAGTTAGGAATCATTATGGACAAACTTGGCCTCAAGTTTCCTCATTCAGCAGCCCAGCTTCTGCCACGCGGACCATTAGGATTAGGTTCTTTGCATGCAGCGTTTACACTTGGATACTGGGATGACAAGCATGATTGAAAGGTATGCTAAAGAGAGCAATATTAGCAAGTGGAGGAGAAGACAGGTGATCAGTGACAGATTTTTCTAATGAAGATGAATGACTTCTCAGTTTATCATGCATGTGTATTTGGACTTGTATATTAGTTTGGTCTTAACATACTTAAACTAGAGCTAAATAAAACCTCTTTTGTCACCCCTCACTTTCTTTTGCAGTCTAGAGCATTATTCTTATGGCAAGGTGAAGATAAGAGACATAGATTATTATCATACATTTTTAAAGAGATGTGCAGGAGTATTTATTTCCAGCATTGGCAAATCTGATGGGTGAAGCATCAATTTTTGCAAACACTTTGCAGATATTTTTGTACTCTTTCCAAAGGTATTTGTGACACTGTTCTGGAGAGGACTGACAGGTAGATGGGATAACTATGTGGCTGTTTAAAAGTGCATACACGAGTACTGTATCTATTTGTGATGGAAGTATCTGTATTCCATGACTGTCTTTTCCTCTAATAAACTTTTGGTTTACAGTCTTATTTTCCCACGATCATGACACAATTGTGACGGAAAAGAGATATTTCAAGGCTAATTGCATTGAATTGATTTGGTCAGAATCTTTCAAGTCTCACTTCTCTCTGTCCTTTGATGGAAAGAAGATACTGAGCTAAAATCAATACTGTTTACTTTCTGAATTGTCGTGTGTAAATCTAAGTTGGCACTTTTGCGGTTTAACTGCAACAACTCTTAGTGAACCACTCACCAGTCATCCATTGAAGTATGCTGATTTTTCTCACATCCTTACTTTTTGAATGGAAGTGAGAAAATAAGCTTCATGTCTAAATCATATTTACCTCAGAGCAGTTATGAATATACTGGAAGTGTTGTGACATCATTAAGCAGTTTGTACCTGTAAGTAGAAATGTAACTTCTCTGTTTTTGCTGCCACCTTGCAACTTAAGTAATGGATTTAAAATTAAATGCAAAAGAATCGCCACACATTCCTGGAGGCTTTGGAGTATTTCAGGCTGAAAAAGATCACTGGTGGGATGGAAGATAGTCTAACTTACTGTTAGGGGCCATAGAAATAAATCAAGTTAAAAAATGCAGTTCATCTACAGTGGTGGGGTTTGTATGGTTTTTTTTTTAAATTATATCTAACTTTCTGGAAAGAAAGATGCATATATTTATTCAGCTAATATATTTAGCTGGTGAATGAAGTTGACAAACCGCTGTCCATCATATTTGAAAAATCATGGCAGTCAGGTGAAGTTCCTGGGAAGGGGAAATATAACCCCCATTTTCAAGAAGGGGAAAATGGATGACCCAGGGAATTACAGCCCAGTCAACCTCACCTCTGTGCCTGGCAAAATCTTGGAGCAGATTCTCCTGGAAGGCATGCTGAGGCACATGAAAAACAACAAGGTGGTTGGTGACAGCCAGCATGGCTTCACTAGGGGGAAATCCTGCCTGACCTATCTGGTGGCCTTCTATGATGGGGCTATGGAACTGATGGACAGGGGTAGTGCAGTTGATATCATCTATCTGGACTTGTGCAAAGCGTTTGACACTGTCCCACATGACATAGAATCATAGAACAGCCAGGGCTGGAAAGGAGCTTAAGATCATCTAGTTCCAACCCCCCTGCCGTGGGCAGGGGCACCTCACACTAAACCACGTCACCAAAATCATCAAGAGCCCTTCCCTTGCTGTAAACCTTGTCATAAACTATGCTGCATTATTAAAAAGGTTTATCTGTTCTTCTATTTAATTAAAAATTAGTAATCTTTAACAGGCAAAAGGGCAATGGAGATTGCAGAGAAGCCTGCACCACCTTTCCCTCCAGCAAATTCTGTATTTGCTGTCTGCATCCCCCTTGTCTGCCTGTCCTTCCCTGTGACTGCATTGTTTTTTTCTTCTGTAGTAGAAAGTACACAGTGCCAAGAGCTGTGGTAAAGCTCTAACAATCACAAATATTTATTCTCAGTAATCTAGACAATTGCCTCTATGCTCCGAAGTCTGATTAAGGTTTAACATGTACAAAAATTGGAGTAACGTACTAGATCAGCAATATTTACCTATCCTGTTACGATTTTAGGCAGAAATTAAGCTTAAAGATGTTAAAAGAGGACTTCTTTCCTTTCTGTTTTATTAGAGACCTGATGTAATTTCTGCCTTTCAAACCCATCCCCCCTCCATTTTTTTCTCCTAAATTTTGCATCCTTGTCTCTAAATTGGAGAGACATCAATTTGATAAGTGGACCACTCAGTGGATAAAGAACTGGCTGGATGGCTGCATGCAGGGAGTTGTGGTCAACGCCTCCGTGTCCAGCTGGAGATCAGTAATGAGTGGTGTTCCTCAGGGATCGGTGTTGGCACCGATCTTTTTCAGTGGCAAGGACGGTGGGATTGAGTGCGCCTTCAGCAAGTTTGCTGATGACATCAAGCTGTGTGATTCAGTTAATATGCTGGAGGGAAGGAATGCCATCCAGAGGGACCTTGACACACTTGTGAGGTGGGCTGATGACAGCTTCATGAAGTTTAACCATGCCAAGTACAAGATCCTGCACCTGGGTTGGAGCAATCTCAGGCATAGCTCCAGGTTGGGCAGAGAAGAGATTCAGAGCAGCCCTGTGGAGACAGACTTGGGGGTGTTGGTTGATGAGAAAATGAGCA
>JASSUY010030632.1:0-21455 GCA_032466535.1 Forpus xanthops | reverse complement strand
GCCAGCCTAAACACTCCAAGCCATAACTATAAACACTGGTGTTATCAGCACTGTTCCCAAGCTAAAAATCCAAAACAGTGCTCACCAGCTACTGCTTAAAGAAAAATGACTGCTGCTGCTGAGCCCATGACAACCATAGATTCAATATACACATATTAAAAAATCTATTCAGTGGCATAAAACCTTCACACATTCCAAGCAAACTGATTCCTTTTTGATATTAAAAAGAGATCTCAGATTTTAATGCACAAAAACGTTGCTGTAAATTACTTTTACACATAAATTGACATTTCCAAATGAAGGAGTATAAAATGAATCTCATACCCCCAGCCTCAGAGAATTAGGAAGGCCTTTCTAAAGTATTTAAGTGCTTTAGGAGACAAAGTCATAATAAGTTCAGTCTTCAAACTCCAATGGCAGGATATGGTCCAATCAAGGCCCCTGGCCATCTTGCTTGGAGGCAGCTCAGTGCATCAGAAGGTGGAGTGTGCTGCTCAGCAAATGGGTCTGTATCAAAGAATCATAGAATGGTTTGTGTTGGAAAGGACCTTAAGATCATCCCCTCTGCCATGGGCAGGGATGCCTCGCACTAGACCATGTCACCATGTCACTGTCAAACCTGGCCTAAATTTATCTTTCCTATAGCAAAGATTTCCTTGGGCTTTGGCACTGCTTTTCAGTATGGATGAGCATCTTAAGGATTAATCTTAAAAAATACACTCTTTCAGAAGCAGAAGCCTCTATAGAAAAGCTGGGAAGCTCCTAAGAAACTAATTAAAAAAAGCAGCACAAAACAACACTAGCAGTAGAGAAGCCTGTAAGAAGAGAAGGAAAAGCAGCCATGTAACAGGAAAAGAAATAAAACTAATTTTAATTTAAAAAGCATCTTTTTTTCCCCAACTGCTTTATGCTTTCCCTGATTTCTCTGCACAGAACAGCCCTTGGCCACAGCTCAGCCATTGCTGTGTCACACACACATTAACAGCTCTCTGCAGTGCTGGCTTTGAAGCAGATCTGTGCTTGTTCAGGCCACCAGATCCTGCATCAGGGTCAGGAACAGTGTCCATGCCATGTACGTGCCTTCACTGAGCATCTTCTTCCTCTGAACAAGCAGAGCACTGCAATCCTCTGCAGGGCAAGGGATGGAGCCCACAAACCTGGTTCAGCAAGTGCAAGGGGTGAACAAGGGGTCTGGCATGGTCCGGCATGCAGGAGACAGGTCAGGGAGCTGAAGAGAGAATAAACCTGCCTCTGAGGCACATCGCTGCTCGGTCCCTGGTCACTGGCTTAGAAGCTCTAAGAGACAACCATGTTCTCTGACCTCCTGCACTACAGAGACAATAAGACTGCCTGTGTTTAATTCTGCTTCAGTCTCACAGCAGAAGACAAATGCAAAACCTGCTCCCTTAACCTGTCAGTGACACCAGAGCCACCATCCCCCTTGGCACAGCAGTTAGCACCAGTTCTAGTTAAACAACATGTGCTTCAGCTCCAGATCCTGACGCCAGCCCTTATCTCACCTTTTCCCACCAGTCTGAGGAGCCCTCTCCACTCAGATGTCATCTCCTGCATTGGCCTCAGTAGGCATGAGCCACTCCAGCTCAAAGACGGATATCTGAGGTGGGGTTGGCATAGCCATGGTGGGCCTGGGACCCACAACCCTGTGCAAGCCCCTCTGCAGGTGGGTGATGCTGCTGGCTGCCCCTCTCACCTTCTGCCCCACAGAGGTCCTGTCTTCTGCATGGTGCCGGTGTGACGTTCTCCTGCTGCTTGAAGTCCCTCAGGTCTGCTCATGCACAAGCCTGAGGTGCTTCTGCCTGCTTCCACTCTCATTGTCTGCATTTCTGGCACCACTTGGCTCCTCTGACTTCAGCCAGAGGAGCTTACAGACTCAGCTCACCCCCGCCAAGCACCATCACACCGTGTCTTCCCAGAGGCAGAGCAGCACCAGCATGGCACATGTGGTGGGAACCACATGTCAAGGCTGTGGCATGACAGCTCAGAACTTTCCACCAACACCATCCATGCAAAGAGTGAGCCAGGTCCTCATGAGCCCCATCACAAGCACCACTTGTGGCTGACAGGGCAGGTCCCTTGATAGAAAGCTGCAGCTCCAGTCTCTGCTGAGAACAGGCTGCCTGGGATCAGCAGCAGCTCCAGGCACTTCACAGCCTGAGCCTCATGCTCAGGGATTGCAGTGAGATGGGAATGGTCGAGCACTGAGAGTCCTTGATGCAATTCTTTGCAAAACCACTCTGGAACCTAAAAACCTTCAGGCTGCTATTTAAAGAGGAGACATTCCCAGGAGACAAGCTTGGCACAGAGAATAGGAGAGGAAGGAGTTATTAACCTTTCTATAAATTTTCTGGGAAAGCTTTGCTCCTTTGTGTAGCCCTGGCGTCAGTTTGCCTGAAACGCACAAAAGTCAGTGTTGCAGAACCTATGGTGGAGGGAACTCCAGCAGAAAGCATGGCTAAGCATGGAAAAGGAGAAGAACAAGCAATGCCCATTTGGAGGCATTGTGCAGACCCAAGTGTAACTCCCTGTTTGTCAACTGGAGTAGGAACAAGGTCCTTGCTAGGGGAGATATGGGCCTGAGCATCCTCCAGCTGAGCACGGGCTCATACCTGCTTTCTGCATCAGCCATGACATTATTGGTGCCTCTACCCACTGCTGCTCAGCTTGCTTAGGGGGACAATGGGGAGAGCTCAGCATGAGACCATCCACATACCCACATGGGCAATTGAAGCTCAGAGTCACCCTATGCCTTAGGAAGGAAACACAAACCAAGCAGATCAGCACAGGAGGACAGCAGGACCAGGCTCCTGTGGGTGGACCATGGCTAAGTGTGTGCTGTCCCTCCTGGTGTGTTCCTTCCACCCATGGGCAGTGCTGTGTCCTGAGCCAGAGGACAGGTGCTGGCCTCTATTAGCAAGGCTCCTGGTCCACCCCCAAACCTGCTCACATATTCACCCCCTGCTCCAAGTGCTGGAAAATGCTGATTTTTCACTGTGCCTGTGTTTTTGCAGTGAAAGGAAGTATTTCTGCAGCACTAGTGGAGCTCAGTGTGAGCAAAGATAGAAAAGTCAGCAGAATCAGAGGGTTTCCACTAGAGATTGCAGAGCAGGAAGAAAGGAGGGAGAAACTTCCATGCACATTTACCCCTGCCTTTGCTACACCCTACACATCCTGCTGTGTACACTCACCTGCAGTTCCCACTGTGTCCCTGCTATATACACACCACCTATTTTTCTCCCATACTCAAAGCTGGCAATTGAAATTGTCACTGCCCTGAAGGCAGGATCCCAAAGGACTCTGATGGCTGCAGCTCTGTATCCTGGAATAGCCATGTCCAGAAAGCTCCTGAACTTACCATCACTCCCAGTGATGGAACAAAATAGAGGGACATGCTAACCCACTGATCTGATCCTGGCTGCAAGCCCCATGGCAGAGAAAAGACAATGAGAGTGGTCCAGCTTCACAGAGAGCAGCAGGTGGCTGCGGGTGCACAAGGGCAGTTCCTGGTCCCTGCAACTTGAAGACAGGTCCCAGATCAGTTCTGGTTCAAGTCTTGGCACTGCTCTCCCTTGCAATTGGTATATTATCCTTGCTATCCTAGTGTCAACTGCCTTGGCTCTGCCAGCAGGAGAAGTAAGCTGGGATGCTGGATTTGCTGCAGGGCAGGCTGGGTACCAGCTTGTCTTTAGGAGACTTCCCATGTTTATGGTCTTTGCACCTCAGCAGGGTTGGGGGTCAGTCTTTGGTGTGGGAAACTGAGGCTGAGCCTAAGCCTTGGCTCTGCCACTCTACATTAGGTACCCAGGGATGAACCTTGGTCCTCTCACTCCTGCAGCTCTGGGGCAGTTGCATAGGAAGGGAAAGAGCCTGTAGGAGTTAAGCCAGTTCACCTCTGGTTTGACCACTTTAACCATGTCCATTCAATGCTTCAGCCCAGGACATCTGCTAGAGCAGGTTACTCCAAGCCTCATTCAGCCTGGCCTTGAACACTGCCAGGGATGGGGCAGCTACACTAATCTTTTGTGTTTCCCTGCCTCAGAAAAGATGCAGTAGTAAAGGAAAAGGTTGTGAGGCCCAGCCATTGGCCACAGCTTGTACCCTGCAGCGGGAGAGTCGAGGCTGCATCCTTCAAGGATAGCATAAAGTGTGGACCCCTCCAAGGCCCATGCCAAGCACTGACACTGAACAGCAGATAAATGCAGAGGAAGGAGGGTGAGACTGCTGCTGTCATGCAGAGGAGGACAGAAACGCTGGCACAAAGTCAGCCAGCTCCACACAGAGAGGCAAAAAAAACAAAACAATACCTCACTGTCCTTGCCCAAACTCACCAGATTCAGCTCTTCCTTTTCCTCAGGCCAGGACATGGCCAAAACCAAGAACTGCTTATCAAACATGCACCATCCAGCCAGTGTCATGGATCAAGTCACAGCGCTGGGAACCAATGCCAGCAGTAAACGTGATCACACTTCGGTTGCCTTCTGCAAGTCTAGAAGGGAATTGGTCCATACTGCAGCAAAAGGAAGGTAGTATTACAGTGTCACTGCATGCAAAACCATCCCAAGTGAGTTTAGAGAGGCATAAGCCTGAAAAGGAGGACCAGTTGT
Organism: Forpus xanthops; assembly: GCA_032466535.1. Lineage (NCBI taxonomy): Eukaryota > Metazoa > Chordata > Aves > Psittaciformes > Psittacidae > Forpus > Forpus xanthops. The sequence goes on along the minus strand of JASSUY010030632.1, from coordinate 16,833 downwards.
AAAGAGCCTAAAACAATACCAACAGCCAGGAAATATGGTGAGAGGAGGACACATGATCTGCTTCCCCTCTAAAGAGAAGCCAAAAGAGGTGACCTGATAACAGCACGTAAGTACTTTCAGAGAAGAAAACTACAGGGTACTCAAGGGCTCTTTAATTCAGCAGAGGATGGCAAAGCAAGATCCAGTGGGTTAAGGTTACAGCCAGAGAATTCAAATCAGAATTGAGATGAGTCACAGTGATAAACCTCAATCACGCACAGTGAATGGAAACAGCAGCTCCTCCATCTACTGCCACCTTCAAAGGCAGTGTCCAAAATACAAGCTGCATTCTCACACCCTGTCCTGTAGGGTCCATGCACCATCTCGCTTTCAGTCAAGCCCCACAGGAAAAAAACACCATTGCCTGATGTGAGTGATGTGGCAGCCAGTCCAAGGCTTTACTTAACATGTGCAGCTCTTCCATTAGGCACTCCAGCTCTGGGTCCTCAGGAGGATGCTACAGCCCTGTACACATTACAGACAGTGCCTGACACCACCCAAACTGGCCCTTTCAAGGCGGGATTCTACATTCATGGTCCCTTCCCCTCCTACAAGCAGATTGTAACGTGCATGCCCATGCAAGGGCAGACAGCACTCTCAGCAACGCAAACAGCACATGTGCTACTCTCTCTGGCTGCCCCCTCTGCTCAGGTCTTCAGGATCTTGCTGGAACATTGACACCAAGTGCAGTCAGGGATGCGGATGCACACAGCTCCCCTTGCTTGAAGAGGGCTTTGCAGCCACTCAACCTCCTGAGCATGCTCTCCCCTTGGTCTTCATTGCTGCTTCTTTGCCAGCTTTGCCCTTGGCCACCTCTGTGCTGGGCCATTTGCTTGTGAGTTGAGTGTCACCCCATTGTGCCTCATTTCCCGTCCTCTCCCAGGCACTGCACACTGAGCTGTTGTTTGCAACACCCCCAGCTCAGTACCATCTGCGGCTCCATCACTGTGCTGCCTGCGCCTGCCTGAGCTCACTAATGAAACTGTTAAATAAGGAACGCCACTTGCCGCGTGTCCCCTGCACCTACGTGCAGCGGCAGCACCCATCCTGCGCTCTGCCGTCACCCATCCTTGCCCTCTGCTCACAGCCCCACAGGCAATCTTTGCTCTTCATCACAGCACTTAGAAGCCAGGCTGTTAAAACCCATCCTGAGACGATGATTTCATGTGGAATATGCACCAAATGCTCCTGTAAATCTCAGTCTTGCACAGCCTCTTCATTCTGTAATTCCAGTCTAAAGGGTAGAGCCAGCTGAGATGCTTTTGACAGAGCATTTACAGAAAGCAGTACTCCTGAAAGGGACTACAATGAGGAATCACATCGATTTTGACAAGAGCTCCCCAAACAAACACCTCAACACAATTTGCTTTAATTGCCCTGTTTCCTGAACATTCAAACATCTATTCTAAAATGGATCCTGTAGCTTCATTTTTATTGCTGAAAAGAATATACATCTCTCTGCATGAGAATTACAGAAAACAAGATGCTCCCATAGTTGCAGAGCAGCCAGGATTGTACTTCCATGGGAAAACTTAAAGAGTTATTTTTATTCTTCCTTGAGAAATCTGGGGTGGGGAGAAGAGGATGCTAACGCTGAAATCTCCCACAGAATACAAATGCTGTGTTTTCAGCATCTCTCCTGAATAGTAATCCAGTTTTCTTAGCAGGATTAATTCTTTATAATCCTTGGGTGCAGTTTGCCCTTGTGTCAGCTCTTTCCTCAGCCCTTGTTCCTGAGCTTAGCTGTGTCTGAGTAGCATTGCCGTGAGTTGCCGCTAAAGCAGGACTGGGTTCCAGGGCTCTCCAGTTACCCTTTGTATACTGGATCTGGCCTTACAGAAGGGTCCCATACCTGTTGGGAGGTGAACACTCAGCACATGCACAGCTTTGCTGTGTGCCCAGTCCCACCAAGCTGTAGACAACATGTTTCCCTCTTGCACAAAATTCTAGTGTAGGGAGGCTCCCGTTGCAAGTCTGGACCTACCAACTGCTCCCAAAGGAGTGTGTCCAGTGGGACTAAAGGACTAGGCAGCCCTGCTTGTATCACCAGGACAAGTCCCTGTTTCAAGGACACAGGTCTCCTCTTCCACATTTAGGGAGTCTGAGCCTCAGCTTCAGCAGTGACTTCCCCAGAAGGGGCCACCCAAAGCTGCATTGGAGGAAACTGTTCTTTTGAACCTCATGTCACCACCTGAATGTTCATCATGGAGTGCAGTGGCTCAGCAGCAGCTCTGTGCTGCTGGAACACAGTTAACTTTATACCCAATTTCTTCCCGTTTCCTGCTTCAGCAGGGGATGAAGTTAGCACCCAGACATTCAATGCTGCAGTGGGTCATCCTGGCTGCCCAACCACATCATATAACCATAGCATAGAATGGGTTGAGTTGGAACGGAGCTTAAAGCTCAACCAGTCCCAATCTCCTGCCACGGGCAGAGACACCTTCCACTAGAGCAGCTTGCTCCAAGTCTAAGTAAGCACGGGCTCTGCAGTATTACAGATATGATGGTGGTCCAGGACTGCTCATGGCCTGCCTGGATTCCCAGCGCAGGAGAGCTCCATGACAAGCACACAGAGGATCCCTTGGTCTGGAGGGGGGAAGGAGAACTCACAGCTCAGCAGAATACAACAGGCATCCAATTGGCTAAAGCACAGCTTCCGTTAGTCAAAATAAAATGGAGATGCTTAATTATTAATCAACTTATATGCAAAAGAGGTATCATAGCAGGATGGGGGAGGGAGGACTCATTGTTCCTTACGAATAAATATTTAACATGATACAGAACAGCATGAATTTTTCAAGAGAAGTTTTTGTAACTGCTGAAGCTCTTGATCTGCTAAAGAAGCAGAATATCTTCTAGCAGCAGTGCCAGCTTCTGGAGTGGAGGACAGCCATTTCCACACAGGGACTGCAGAGGAGGAGGAGGAGGATGAAGGACGCAAGAGCCTGGGCCCCAGGAATAGCAGCTTTGCAACCATTCTCCTCCTACACCCACAGCAAAGCAGCTCTAGAAATGCAGCTCCGTTTGGTGGGGTCAGTGGAACTGCAGAGGGCTCATCCTCCCTTGCTGGGTCTGTGACAGAACCCAAATGGCTGCTCCTGATGTCTGGAGCCTGCTCAGTGACAGCACAGGCTCAGGAAGCTGAGATAGTCTAGCCACTGATGCTATCTGGGACGTGTGAGGAAAGCTCATGCTCTCCATCCTGCGTGGGCCTGGTGGTGCTGATGGATGCTGGGTCAGGGACCACACTTGCACCCACCTATGTGCTCACCCTTCCCTCTTCCCACTCCTCCCAAAGCCTCAGCATCCGCTGCTTCTTTGGGCACTGCGTGCAGCCTTAGGAATGAGTCAGAAAGGGAGTAATTCTGCTGGTCCTTCAGCAGGGAATAGTCTGCTTCAGCCCAGCTCAGTCCACACCAGGTACCAAACCCCAAGGAGCCTTTCTCAACCCTGTGCTGCAGCTCATCCAGCTCATCCACAGCAGCTCCTGTTGGGAATCCGCTGCTGCAGTCAGCTCCCAGACAAGCCATCAACTATGAATACTTGGTACATGATGGATGGGGCCAGCTGAATGTGAGTGGCACATGCCCAGGCAGCCAAGAAGCCACCAGCATCCTGGCCTGTACCAGCACCAGTGTGGCAGCAGGGCCAAGGCAGTGGTTGTCCCCCTGGGGCAGCTCTGTGTGGGTCCAATGGAGCACTGCACAATGGCACAGGGAGGAGGAATGGGTCTGTGCAGCAGAGATCAGACCTTACAGCTCTGTTCCCACCCTCCTCAAGGCCCACTGGCTCTTTGGGATATCTATGAGGAGCAAAGCAGGAGCAATTCAGCCCTTCCAAGCTTTCTGTTTGCCAAAGGACACTGAAGCCATTTTCACAAGGTAGGAGCGCCAAGAAATCATGCTGGCTGAAGGGACAGATTGGGGCAGATCACAAATGCCAGGCCAAAGAGCAGAGAGAGCCCAGAACAGCAGTACCAGCTCTGGGTATGGATGCAGCAATGGTCAGGAAGGCTGAACATGCACATTTTATGGAGGATGAGCATGGACAAAGGGAGTGTGTGGAACAGAGCATCTGCAGGAAGGTTCCCCAGGCAGAACAGGGAGCCTGGTGTTAATGGGCAAAACCAATGCCCCATTTGCTGCATTGGAAGAGCTTTGGGAAATATCTGCTTCTTAAGTTTCATATTCACTACCTGAAGCCAAAGGGTTTTTTTGGGTACCACTTCAGCTTCCTCCCAGCACAGACTTACCATCTGCTTGCAAGAAGTGCACTGAACCAGATGCAGCAGTGAGGCAGTGGCGGGATTGTCTTATCCCTGCTCCTGAAATCAAAGAGTTAAAGCAGCTACATTTGTGAACGATCCTGCTCCCTACTTGTCCCTGCTCCCAGGGACTTCAGGATGGTCTCCCCTCTGCTGATGGGCCACATGAAAGCTGTTATACTCTCCCTTGATATATACCTCCCATAAATCCAGGGCCTATAAATTAGGGCAACCTTCTGCTTTAAGGCCTTTCTGAGCTCTGCAAAGGCATCCCAAAGTCAGGCAGATCCTCACTGGAGACAGACACAGGAGCTCTGTGCTCACTTCCCTGGGACACATAGCCTGGCTCAGGGGCACAGAGCAGCCCTGCCAACTGCTGCATTTTCTCAGGGTTTGGGGAAAACCCTGATTTGGATCCTCAAAGGGGAGACCAAAGCTGGCCTCTGTGTCCCTCACACTGACCCTGGGAGCTATCAACCCTCCTTGCATGCATCTCCTCTCTGCCACTGTCCCCAAGCCTCTGATTAGGGTGAGTGACTGCCCCACTGGTGAACAACAAACTGCCGTGGCACTGGGTGCAAGGGAATGAGCACGAAGTCCTCACCATCACCTCTCAGAAGTCAAAGAAGAGGAACATAAAAAAGACGCAGCACTTCCCTGATCATCTCTGAAAGTGTGTTACCCTGTGATGACTCTACACCGTGTCTTGGCAGGAGCAGACAGCTCTGGGTACCAAAGAGCCTGTTCCTCTGCTCCTCTACCAGGTACAAATGGGTCATCATGGCCTTACGCCATGTGCCCACGCTCAGGATCCAGCCCCAGCACTGACCCTCACTCCACACAAGCTCTCTGCCCTGCCTCATCCTCCTGTATATCCCACATGGCATCCCTGTTGCCTGCAGATGCTCCAGGGTGCACTGTGAGCCCCAGGGCTGCAGGCTCTGGAAACAGAGACCAAACCAGGATTTGCCTCCCTGCATCCAGTCCCAGGTTGCTGGCGGGAGTCACAGGAACAGGATCATGGGTCATCCACTGCCCTCAGGCAGCAGAAACCCCTCACAGAGTTACACGCACTCCACACCAGACCTTCACCTGCTTCCTTCCTACTTTGCCTCCCTTGGAGCATCTCTCCTGCCTGCCAGACGCTGTGGGCAGCAGCATGAGATCTGGACACACTTCACAGAGCCCACCTTAGCTACATGAGACAGTGGGAACACAGCAAGTTGTGCCCTCCAAGCACATGGATGTGAGGTTGATTTCCCCCATGGAGGCTGGATTCACCAGGCTGGGGGGCAGCAGAGGGGTGCACGCACATTGTCCCACCCCGGCAGAGGTGCAGATTCTGGCTGTTGAGGGTTCCCAGGCTGTGGCAAAGCCAACACACAAGAGCAGCCACCCACAGACCAGCAACAGCTCAACCCAGGTCATCTGTGAGTGCAGGGGTGACAAATGCCTGCAGCTCAAGGAATGGCTGTGGCAGGGGCTGTCCTGTGCCTTCAGGACTGCAGTGCCATGCATGGAGCTGGACCTGCCCTCACCTTGTAGCCATGGAGGATGGAGGAGTGGGAAGATGAGAGCCAAGAGCATGAAGATGTTTCCATGGCTGCAACAAGAGAAGCATGAGCAGCAGGTTAAGGGAGGGGATCCTGCCCCTCTACTCTGCTCTCTAGAGGTCCCACTTGCAAGCACTGTGTGCAGTTCTGGTGCACCCAACACAAAGACATGGAGCTGTTGGAGCTAGACCAGAGGAGGCCAGAAGGATGCTCAGGGGCTGGAGCATCTCCCATATGGAGACAGGCTGAGAACATTGGGGCTGTTCAGCCTGGAGAACAGAAGCTGTGTGGAGACCTCAGAGCAGTTTCCAGTGTCTGAAAGGGGTCTACAAGGATGCTGGAGAGGGACTTTTCATCAGGGACTGTAGTGATAGGACAAGGGGCAATGGGTTCAAAGTGAAACAGGGGAAATTCAGGTTGGATTTAAGGCAGATGTTCTTCCCTGTGAGGGTGCTGAGGCGCTAGCACAGGGTACCCAGAGAAGCTGTGGCTGCCCCATTACTGGCAGTGTTCAAGGCCAGGTTGGATGGGGCTTGGAGCAACTTGCTCTAGTGGAAGGTGTTCCTGCCATGGCAGGGGATTGGAGCTGGATGAGCTTTAAGGTCCCTTCCAACACAAACCATTCTATGATTCTAGGGGCCTATGCCACCAGAGCAACACTTGCCAGCCGTAATCCAGCCTTCTACCATGAGAAAGTCTTATTTTCACAGCATCAGTGATGTGCGTGCACAAGCTTAGAGCACACAAGTCCATACGGTAGGCAGGAAAGAGCAGATTCCCACCACCAAGCTGCCATAAACTCAGAGGGCTTAAGGCAAGACTGCCCAGATCTGCTTTGCCACTGCATGCTCCGTGATTAACAGCCTCAACCCTGGCTCTGGTGCTGCCACCCAGCGCCTCAAACAGCCTCATCTGGGCAGACCATGAGCACACACCAAAACCTGAAGCTCAAACTAAACAGATGAGCTTCCCAACCAAAGCCACCCCCAAGAACCCGGCCTGCTCATCGGCTTCTGGATGAGAAATCTAATAAAGTCATTGATGTGAGTTAAGGCTGAGCACCATTACTCTCCCCCAATTTGCGCTGTCAGCCCCTTGTAAAACATGACATATGACTCTGAAAATTCATCTTGGGCACCAAACAGAATTTATTCTGCTGTAAAAAAGAAATGTGCAGAATGAGACGGTGAAGAGTAGCCCAGGGACCTCCAAAGCCCTGCAAACACACACGCACTGATCTCAGCAAACAGTTTATTCTATTCCCCACTGCTGCCATCCGTCTCTGCTCCATCCATTGCCCGATTTGGCTGACAGGAGAATATGACTTCTAAAGGTCACCACTTAATGATGTTAAGGAACCATCCTCCTTCCCAGATGAAATACTGATCAATCTAATATTTCTGACTGGACTCTTCTCATGGAGAAGGTACACGGGGATCCTGTTCTCCATTATGTTCCAAATATACTTAAAGCCTTTTTTGAAACCGATCTGATAATTCATGCTCGAGACAGACACAAGCTGGAACTGACACATCATGTGTTAAGTTTGCAGGTAAGAAGCCAGCAGAAGGGGTGATGAGGTGCGGTTTGGATTGCTCTGCAACATAAAGTGCTAGTATATCCTTACATAACTTAAGTGTATAAATGTTCAGCTATTGCCTCTCCTGTAGCCTGTGGAGAATTATGAGCAGTTGGAGCAGCCCCAGACCCACTATTTTCCAAGCATTTCACTTTCCTGGGCTTCCTGGTCTCACATGCAGCTCTACTGACGTATGGCACCACTGCCCCATGCTCAGCAAACTCATACAGCTGGAGTACCATCTCCCATACAGCACTGGGAGGCCATGTGCCTCACAAACAGGGTTAACTCCTGCTTCTCAGTGTCACATCCCAGGGGCCTTTACACTGAATCAGTGCTGGGCTGCGAAACGTCCTCGCAGTGAGGCTCCTTGTGGAACACTCTGACATGTCCTACCCCATCCTTTGCTGAGCCATTTCCAGGCTGCTCTCAAAGCACAGCAGCCAAGATCTGGTTTAACAGGTCTGTCTCCCTACAGCAAAATCCCTGCTCCAAGGAGACCTGGCAGCACCTCTGTGTCCCATCCCTGCCTTGAAGGGGAGCACAAGGGGAGCCCTCCCACAGCCCAGGTACAGGACCTGGGCTCTGCTGGGTTAAAATAGCATCATGATCTAACATGTTACTCCTGAGCCCTCTCCAAGCCCGAGCAGCCCCAGCACTCGATGCACAGCCAAAGCAGAACACTGTCTCACACCAGCACCCCCATCCAGATCGCTCCTCATCCCAGCTCCAGGCAGAGGGGTCCCCCTCATGAGCAGACTGAGAAAAAGACAATTTGAACACACAGTCCTCAAAATGCAGCAAAAGTCTCCATTTGGAATTACATTGAAGAGCACTTCATTTGCTTGTGGATGTGCAGCCTGAAACGTGCGCTACCAGAGGGAGTGTGGTTATCATTTATTCATCAGGCAGCACATTGCAGAGTCTTTCAGAAGTCCTCACAATGAATGCCATGGATGGGGCAGGAAGCACAGCTGTTTTGTTTAGTTTGTACTTTTCTAAGCACAGGAAGTGTGGTCAGCTCTGAATTTCCAAAGCATCTCAGAGGTCTCAGGCTCCAGAGACCACATCCACACCTTTGCTTCCATTCTTGCTCATTTTGCTCTGCAAAGTAGATCTCTCCAACTTTCTTAGAAAACAGGACAACACAAACCTTGAGCTGCCTTGCTTCAAACCCCCTCAGTTCTTTCAGCAACAACAAAGAGCAAATTGACACCCCAGACCTGTCTTTATTCCCAAGCAATTCCACTTGAAAATAATGTATCTTTTACCCATCTGAGCCAGTAGCTTAAAGCAGCCAAGAGGACTGGACTGTGTGCACAGGCAAACTAAACCAGGTCAGTTGATTTCTTCCCCTCTTCTCTCTACCTGGATTTCAAATGGAAGTGGATGGAGTTTCAGCTGAGACAGAACAAAGCTGCATCACAGAAGGTTGGAAAAGACCCTGAGCCCACAGAGACCTCTGGGTGCGTTGCAGAGGATGGGATGCATGGCATCATGGTGGCTGGGATGTGCAGCATCATGCAGGGTGGGATATCTGGTGTGGCCTCCCGGAGGTGCTGCCTCCTCTATGTCTTTGTTTCTCCAAAGCCTCTGGAAGAACCTTGGAGACAGTCTGCAGCTAAACGCCAGGCTGACACCTTCCAGCTTCCCAGGAGAGAAGCAAGAAAGAGCTGTGGCTGGCAGAAGCTGCACCATGGAGGACACTTTTGGGATTGGTAAAGGGAAAAATTTCCCCTTTAATTCCCTCACCCAAAGGCAAACCTGTAACAGCACAAACAAATAGGAGCTGTCCCATGGGTATTAGCCTGCCAGAGTGGTCTCCTCAATAGACAGGCAGCCTATAGAGCATTCAGAGCAGCAAGACTCATACAGTCGGGCCTCTTACAACTGTTTGCCAACAGGGAATTTGTAAGTCAGAGCAGAAAAAGGCCCCCATGAAAATGGGACAGCTACAGCCACACTGGGGAGAGCAGAAAATATGAAATCAGTTCTCCGTGGTTCTTCCCATGCTCAGGGCCAGAGCCCACTTGCTGCATCTCAGGCTTTAAATCATCAAAACTTACTAACATGACTTCTGCTTCCTGAAGTCAGCTCATGCTCACCTAGAGTATGTGCATACGAGCACAGGCATAGAGCATCCTCCCTCTCAGGAAGGGCAAGCAGAAGCACCACTCCTGTCTGCCTGGCCTGGGAAAGCAGCTTAGGGGTAATCTCAGAGATGAGAGTGGCAGGGAAGGGGCCAGCACACCAGAATTAGCTGCCCAACAGGAAGGGGATTACACACTGTGGCATGTCCTGGGAGCCAGCCAGCAGCCAGGGCTGGCAGGCAAAACGAGCTGGGAATGGGAAGAATGAAGTCAGGGCTGGGCTGGCTGCTCAGGAGGCTGAGGATGATGGGTCTCTGCAGCCTCACCCCAGATTGGATGGGGCTGGATGAGGGCAGCTGCTACTCAGGGAGCAGTGCAGATGGGAGAAAGCAGGTCATGCACTGTGTGTGGCCCTGTTGGGCTTTTGGGAAGAGGCCATTGCTACTTATGATAGCCAGAGGTCAGCAGAGTGCTCAGGAGCTCAGAAGGGAATGAGAGGGTGTGCAACTTGGAGACCCGCAGTGATGGCATTGAGCCACTGAGCAGCAGGCAGAAGAGTGTCAGCAAATAGGTTTTGCCAGAGGTTTCTGTGATGTGGGGGGGTCTGAAATGACCTATCCACTTCTTATCCCTCCTACAGAACTGGAGCTAGAGGTGAATGTGGGAGATGCATTTACTGGTGGCATCTCAACTCAGAAGCAGGATGGATAGAATAGAGGCAAGAAATGTGACAGATTAATGATCTAGGTCTGAAATATGAGATTCACAGTTTCAGAATATGCCTGCACATTCCAGGTACTCTTTACATTTGTACAATCTAGGGACTCTATTATGTAAAATTTAATTGCCTAAGAAATCCATACAGTTCCATGCTCTGAGCAGCCAGAGTGGCGGGTTCTTCTTTTTGCAATCTTTACTCAGGATGGTTTTAAAGACTGAAATATGAGCTCTCCTGGATAAAGGGAGTTTCCTGAATCAAATGCCACAGTTGGGCTGAAACACAGAATGATGTGGCTAAACAGCGGCTGTAGGTAGGTCCTGCAGGGAAGGCTGAATCTCTTTGTCTTGCACAGTGCCCTGCTGCTAGAGGGTCTGTGGGAGGGCTGAGAAGGGTGCAGAGCCCAGACAGCCCTCCTTTTACTTGGGATAATCTGCCCAAAACCAGCTCCTCAGACTCAGCATGTCCAAGGTCCAAGGAAGAGCTCAGTATTTGCTTAGGTGGAAAGTAGAAGGTTCATTACACTCTGGGCAGCAGAGCTGAGCTGGACAAGCAGAAGAGTATCATAGAATCCCAGCCTAGTTTGGGTTGGAAGGGACTTCAAAGCTCACCCAGTTCTAAACCCCTGTCACAGGCAGCGACAGCTTCCACTAGAGCAGCTTGCTCCAAGCCCCTGTGTTCAACCTGGCCTTCAACACTGCCAGCAATGGGGCAGCCACAGCTTCTCTGGGCACCCTGTGCCAGCGCCTCAGCACTCTCACAGGGAATAGCTTCTGCCTAAGAGCTCATCTCAGTCTCCCCTCTGGCAGGTTAAAGCCATTCCCCTGTCCTGTCCCTACAGGCCCTTGTCCAAAGCCTCTCTCCAGGTTTCTTGTAGCCTTTAGATATTGGAAAACTGATCTAATGTCACCCCAGAGCCTTCTCTTCTCCAGGCTGAACAAGTATCAAGGGTTTCTGCTGCATTGCTTTACCTGTGTTGAGCACGCACTTATGGAGCACAGCCATAACCCAGAGAACATGGATGACAGCCAGCACCACCCCATTCCTCCTCTTACTGCTGTACCTATGAGCGGCTTGCAGGAAAGGGATGGAGAGAGATGCAGGCTCAGAACCAGTGTGGTTACATGAGACCCACTTTGAGCTCTGGAAGCGCTTTGTGAGAAAAGCCCTCCTTTTCTGACTGATCTGCGAGGACAGAAGATGAGGACTGATCCCGTACTAGGCAAGGAGCTCATTTGGACGGGAAGGAGGAGGGGCTGAACATGGAAGGCTGTAAGTCATGCCCATGGGCAGCACCCAGCACAACATCTCCCTCACAGCCTCCCTCCTGCTGGGACTCACCATGTCCAGGTGCTGGCACCGCCAGGACAAGGTGGGAACCTGGACCTTCTGCACCATAAGAGAGATCAAGGACAGAGAAATGAGGCACCAGCCCATAGTGTGTGAGCCCAGCAACCATCAGTTCCCAGGCAGCCTCTTCTGCTCTCTGCTGTCCTGCCACACTCACATTCCCTGCGAGCATCTCTGTGGAACCATGAGCCGGTGCATGTGCTGCTCAGGAAGCCTCACCTGCAAAGTCATTCACACCCCTCTTTAAGCAATTCGGCAGAGTTGGCATTACACAGGAAGACAGAGGTGAGTAATCCCCTCCACAGACAGCACTGCAGAAGCAACCAGCGAAGGGATATTTAAGGTTGCTACTGAGCACTTAATACAGTTTATATTTACAGCTTAATGGCTTTTCAGCATCACTAACTTCCATTCCAACAGAAAGACTTCTACTGTATTGCCTCAGCTTAAGTGCTAACAGCATCTTCACATTAATAAATATTTTAAGCCAGTGAAACTCTAATCTTCTCTGGCATGGAGCTGGCATCTGCTCAGCTGGAGGCTGCATTTGCATATGAGAGAAAGCGGATGGAAAAACACCTTCCTGATCCCCAGGACCACATCATCATGGAACCTCAGAGCAGAACCTCAGAGCACCTCTGCCTGGGAGGAGCTGCCTTTCCTCCACCTTCCAAAGCAGGAGCCCCTGTGGGGCTCCCATGGCCCCTGCAAGACGCCTCCTCCTCCAAGGTCTGTATCTTGGTGCTGGGCTCACACCAAGGGCAAGCCAGGCTCTGCTGCCGCATCCCTACCCAGGAGTGTTTCCTGAGACTCACTCCAGGGCTGATGGAACCAAGCCCTCAGCTCAGTCCCCCAAGAGCTCCTCAGATTTCCCTTTCCCTGCGTGTGTACATCCTCTCCATGCCTGAGCTCTGGTTGGTAGGACCTGCAGGGGGAAGCCCTTCTCTGTAACCCCCCACACTCACATACACCTAAAGCCTCCTTCCCCTGCTACTGAGTCCAGCAGATGCAGGGCACAGAGCAGTTGCCTGGGCACATCAGGGAAATCAAAGGCTTGGGCAGAAGATAGGCAGAATCAGCTCCAGGAAAAAGATCTAGCTCTGTCCTTGCTCAAGCCTGATGCAGGTCACGAAATAAGCAGGAGATGGAAATTCCTCCATTTGGTGGAATGGACTTTCATGGAGTAAAGAGACATCTCTGACCTCCTGACCATAGTACATGCCTTAAAACCACCCTCATCAGCGTGAATTTGCAGCATGCAAGAAGTAGTTTGCACCACGGAGAGCCACACCTACATGAACTGCTGTCCATACAGAGGAGAGGGAGACAGAGCAGGCTCTGGGAAGATGCGCGCATCGCCCAGAATGCCAAGTAGAGGACCTGAACCATATGAGAGTATCCTTCTCATAACCTGTCCAGGACTCTCCAATAGGCATTGGTCCACAAGGGCTGGGTTTTCCCACAGAAAGGTCATAGTGTGCAGAGTTAGCATTGGTTTAGGACTGGTTTAGAACTGGCTCAGTCTGGCCCAGCACAGGCTCCACTGCAAGGCTTGGGACAGCAAAATGGTCCCACCTGACAAAGCACAGTCCTCAGAAAGGCTGAGCATGCACTGTCCCAACTGCAACAATGACAAATGGGTCATCTGGGGATGCTGCTCTTCATAAAGCTCCTTCCTGAGGGCACTGAGAGCTCAACTCGGGGAACTAGAAGAAAATACAGAATGCACCAGGATAGACCTGCTCAGGGTAGGCGCAGGTCTCTTCTGCAGCATTTAGCCCATGGATTATCTCAGCTGTAACATGGGTCTGTAGCCATGGGCACTTTCCACCAGTGTCCCTTCAGGCCGGGCTGGGGCTTATGTTGGTCCTCAGGTGAGCATGGCTCATGCAGACAAGTGCAATGGCTTCAAAACCCTGAGAGATTCAAGGAGAAATCTGAAAAGCCAGCCACAGCCTGAAGTCCACCCGGGCTCAGGCGTAAATTCTAACAAGCTGGGGCCCTGGCTTCAACCCAAACCACTCTGGGATTCTGGGATTCTATGACTAAGAGGTGCTCCTGGCACAGGCTCTGCTGCTCCACAGGCATCCTGCCCCTTGTGAGGAAGAGATGCTCTGCTCCTCCTGCGACCCTGCACCATACAAGCAGAGCAATCTCTCTCAGATCAAGGTCCTGTGGACCATGCAGCTGGGCATGGTGGGTCCATCCACCCTCTCCTTGCTATAACACAAGCAATCCTGCACAACCTCCTCAGCCAGGAATGAGGCTGTCCTATGCAAACCACATCAGTCTGTTCAAACAGACAGCCTTCACAGCGAACTCTTCCTTTGGCTCGCAGTGGGGATCCCTGCTGGTAAGGGAAGCAGCAAGGCAAGAAGGCAGAGGCACTGCTTTCATGTGCAGCAATAGAATGGGGCTTTGTTTCCCTTCTGAGGGACCTAATTGCGCAAGAGTCACACACACGCTCCTGAATCCAGTGAGCAAAGCCATGGCTGAGAATAGAAAACACGTATCAAGCCCAAGCTGGGTCATCTCCGTTTTGAATTGTCTGTGTGGTTTGCAGGAGGGAGGAAAAAATAATCCAACCCACTTCTGCTCTCAAGGCTCCAGCTCTGGAAATGCCATTATGCCTTGGCTTATATAGGGAATTTTACAAAGCTCAGTTGAAGGAAAACCTTGACTTGTACAGTGAGAGATAAAAATCCTCAATGTTCATAAATGAATGCACACATCTGCTATGCACTGTGTTATCTCCCTCCAAAAGAAAGGGGGAAAAAAGTGGAAAAAGTGAATTGAACTTTGGATGCTTTTCATTTCCCTACAATGTGCAGCAAACTGTGATTCCTATTCATTACAAGAGAAGATTGACATTCATTATAGTGTGCATTAAATCCCTCATTCTTCTTCTACCTTCAAAATTAGTCTACAGAGGGTAGTAACTAGTAATTTCTATATTGAATTTCTAGTAACTACAGTGGGGGTTTTGTTCCAAATAAGCAAGGCAATTATGAGACACATTTCTTTCTGAAATGGTGAAACAGGCAGTGCCATTTGAAAGCTCCATTGCTTCCCTTTACAGCTGCACTTAGACATATGCACAAGCAGCTCACATGTTTGCTCCTGAATGCATTTGGGAAGGAATGCCTCCACCCCAGAGCACAGGCATCACACAGTGCGTGGGAGCTGCAGCTCTGGATGTGTGCAGCTGAAATGTATTACCAGACATGGGAGAGCCCTCATTTCTTCTTTATTCAAAAATCATAAGTATTTGTAATAGGCCAGGTCAGATGGGGCTTGGAGCAACCTGCTCTAGTGGAAGGTGTTCCTGCCCATAGCAGGGGGTTGGCCCTGGAGGAGCTTTGGGCTGGAAAAGTCCAAACCAAGCTGTGATTCTCTGATCGCCACTTGGCAGATGTGGAGAAGCTGACTATCTCCAGAGCCAAGCAAAGCAGC
Source organism: Forpus xanthops (assembly GCA_032466535.1). Lineage (NCBI taxonomy): Eukaryota > Metazoa > Chordata > Aves > Psittaciformes > Psittacidae > Forpus > Forpus xanthops. The sequence goes on along the minus strand of JASSUY010030632.1, from coordinate 1,787 downwards.
AGTGAGAAAAACATCAGTGGGGTCAGACACCCTGTGTCCCACAGCTTCTGATGCTGGATTCATGTCCAAAAGCCTTCTTGGCTTGCACAGGCTGTCCTGGTGGCAGGGTCAACCTCTGATGGTGTATGGAGGGCCACCCACTTTCTATGCAGATTTTTTAGACATCCTGAGGATAAACACACGTGGGATGGAGACGCCCTGGCCCTGCACAGTGCCTGGCTCACCTTGACTTGCTCTGGAGGACATCTGGCCCCTCCTGCCAGCCCAGGGCACATCCAGGAGGCAGAGCCTCTTGCCCCTGGGCTGCAGTTGAAATAAGGGCTATTCCCTCATGCCTGGCTGGCCACAGCCTGCTGAAGGGATTTCTCAGCAGAACAGACAGAATGGGGGCATTTTGCAGTGCTAGGTCATTCTGCAGGCAGACTGGAGCTCTTTCACCTGGTCAGTAACCTATGAAAGACCCATTAACATGTGCAAACCCTGTGCAAAGCCCCCACCATCCATCCCTGTGCTGATGCTGTGGGTCCATCGAGGCCACAGCACACCTTTCAAGCAGCATAGGTGCCTCAGTCATGGGTCACTGGAACAGGACCTGTTGCTCTCCCTGGAAAAGGAGTTCCAATAGATGGTGGTAGCTGAAAGCCTTTAGCATAGGTACCTGAGAAGATGGGCTGAGGTGACTCCAAGGGTCTCTATGCTGGGAATTAAGGGACAACTCGGTGAGTTATACATCTGTCTCAGGAACAGCTGGAGACAGCTGAGGCAGCACAGCTGGAGAAGTACATGTGAATGTCACCACTCCACATCCCCCTGCTCTCATCTAGACAGTGAAGCATGACACCAGACAGACTCTTTTTACAAATGCACAGCAATCAATCACTTGTACTTTGCTATTTCCAGGCCAGGCTCCAAAGTCCCAACCTCTGTCCCTAAGGCACAAAGCCAAAGCCATTGGAGCTGCCCTGCAAGGTGCCAGAGAGGAGCAGGAGACTCTGCAGTATGACAAGTGCTCGCCCAGGACAGGGAATAGTCAGGAGAGATGCCAAGATCAGACACTGAAGGACACGATGGGTTTAAGAGGAGCTGAACACTGCCAGCACCAGATAGAGCAGTATTTCTGCCCCAGGGCAGGTGAGAGCAAAGTCTGTTAAAGAAACTACATGTCTGGATCCTGTCAGGGGCTTAAGATCCTGTCTGAGGGTGATTCAGGTTTTGCATCTTTGCCTGGTGAGTTCTCTGTTAGTGCTGCCGGATGGTGAGTGCAGCACCAGGATGTTTGTCACATGCATCACCCAATCAACCCTCTACTGACACACACTGGGAGTAGTGTAGGGAGTGAAAGGCAGCTCGGACAAGGCATGGGCTCAAACGTTACGTTGTCAGCATCATCTGAGTAATAAACCTTGTCAGGGACATTCAGACCTCTGAACCCTTCAAGCAAGGGAACAAGTGCCTTCTTGCTGATGAAAGACTGCACTATCAGTGCCAAGAAGTGAATTGAGACAGCTTTAGTAAAAGCAAGCCACTTCCTTTTACTGGCTGCACACCCACCCAGTAGTATGACCCTCTTAGCTGTTGTCCTTGATGTCCAAAACACAGTGGAGACCAGGAAAACCCAGCCTGGTTGGTGTAAGAGCATCATGGAGAAGCAGACCAGAAAAGTGGGTCTGAGACTTTTCCCCAGGTGTCATGGGTTCAGCAGCAGCGGTCATTTTTTCTTTAAGCAGTAGCTGGTGTAGCACTGTGTTTTGGATTTTTGGCTTAGGAACAGTGCTGATAGCACCAGT
>JASSUY010030631.1:21670-117784 GCA_032466535.1 Forpus xanthops | reverse complement strand
GAAGTTTAGATTGGATCTGAGGAAGAAATTCTTTCCTGTAAGGGTGATGAGGCACTGGAATGGGTTGCCCAGGGAAGCTGTGAATTCTCCATCACTGGCGGTGTTCAAGGCCGGGCTGGACATAGCCTTGGGTGGCATGGTTTACTGGGAGGTGTCCCTGCTCGTGGCAGAGGGGTTGGAACTAGATGATCTTAAGGTCCTTTCCAACCCTAATTATTCTATGATTCAGTAAGTATGTGTAATGCATGGCTTACAAAAATACGTATTTTTCCTGAAGGCTGTCAGGAATCTCCAGTAGAATCATAAAAGTTGCTTGTGCCAATCAGCTACTGCAGTGGTAGCTGTATCTTTTCTGACAGAATGACAGAGCATGTTGACCAGGGACTGAAAGATTCCCTGGGGCCACTGGGGGAGATCTGGAATCTGCTAGGTGGGATCTGAGTGCTCCTCACTGCTCTATGCTATTTGTACTGGAGATGGTCACTACACATTTCCTACGGCATTTTAGTGAACTCTGACCTTTAATTATTAACCTGTGTTGGCAGTAATTGGGATTTTGATGACTACTAAATGTGATTTTAACCAGATTAGAATATGTCTAAAGCTAGAATCAGACTTTCAGAGGCTGACAAGAAGTTGAAGTGCTGACAAGGTAGTCTAATATACAGTAAGCAAGAACAAAAAACAATAAATGATTTAAACAATGTGCTAACTAATATAGTATAGATACTGAAAGCCCTGGGAAACTGAGGGAGGACTGTTTCCTTCACAGTGTAGAAACAGCCAGAACACACTGTCCCAGAACTAGGTAGCAGTAGATCTTTGCCAGGGGTAGGGGAGAAGACCCTCTCCATTTGAATTGCTAGCTGGTCTTTACGAGCTTTAGCAAAGCTAACCTTCCAAAGCTAGCTAAGACAGAAGGAAGTCCAAAAGAAAAGACTAAAATGGGTATTTGCTGTTCATCAGTCTCTTGAGTCAGCAGGTCAAGTTAAACTAAGTTCTCATTTGATGTACTGGGATAGATAATTTTAAGATCACTTGGACTGATTCTGTGGTGAGCCCTACAAATGAGACTGCTGTGTTAATTTAATCTAATTTATTGTATGAGTGATAGAGTAAATTTCTGAACTTAATACCTCTAGGTGAACAAAATAGGTTGTAGAAACGATTTTGAACAACTTCTTAAATGCTAAATGACTTTAGGAGTGAAGGAATTATTGTGTGCAGTATGCTGAATAACTTGGTGAAAAATGGTATGTTTGAAAAGTTCAGGTGTGATACAGCCTGATTCATTCATATTTAATTGAGAACTTTCTGGCTTGGTCTAAGGGTCTTATTCACTTTCATGTAACTTATTAACATTTTCATGTGACATCCTTAATCCTAGATCATATTGTGCATCCCAGTGTTACTTCTGACCTGAGCTATATTTGAGTTTTGAGGGTAAAAAACCCTAATCTAACTATTAAGATTGATCTTCCTGTTTTTAAATCATTCCTATGCTTCTAGGATAGTAAAATTAATGACTTCATTAATCACTCTTTACCTGACTGCAGCAAAAGCATCTCTTTTTCCAGAAAAGATCATTGTGGTATGGGTGCGTCAGACAGTTCTGTCTTCACTTTTGCCTTAGAGAAAAAAGAGTAATTCTGGGACATGTCTCTCCTGTGTTTTGAGTAAAGGCAAAAAGAGGAAAAGGACTGGGGGAGTGGTGGTGGTATAGAATTTAAAGGAGTTGTTCAGAAATGAGAGTGTGTAAATGAGAGACTAAAACAACATGGGTAAGACATAAATTGCTTCTGGGTTTTAATAAGAAAGAGAGAACTTACTAGTTTTGTCTCCTTCAGTGAGTTTGTCTGAGTCTGCCCTGGAAGAGGTCAGGGCTGTGCTGGGATGGCCACCCTCGCAGTCTAGCAAACACTGCTGGTGGTTGCTCACAAAGAAGTGACACATTCCTTTTGAGCTGTTTAGGTTGCCAGCTCCCAGTTTGAACAGTGAAGAAAACTATGTGAGGAGGAACCGACGGCTGCAGAATTAGTAAAAGAGGTTCATGTGGAACGTACCACAGCTCCTGAGTAGGATCCTGTAATCCTAGATGGGATGGCATTATACTGTGTTTTCACACTGGCTACCCTTTCGTATTCCCGAGGACTATTTGGGGAAGCAAATGCTGTTTGGCATGAGTCTAGCCCTGCATAATTTACATTGCTGTTATTGTATTTTATAGCATAAAGAATAGAGACTCGGTTCTGAGCAGAGTGTATGGAAATGTGGCTGCCATTTGTCAGTCCAGATTTAATTAGTTGCAATAGTTGTAGCAGTGGTGAAGCAAAGAAGCAAGTAGAGTGTGCCTGCTCACAGGCAGAAACAACAAGAAACAGTTGCTTTTAATGGTGTATGACCCAATTTATAATTAGGTTTCATTCTTCTTGTTTACTGACAGTGCAAATCTGGACTCATTGATTCAGACAAATACTGGGGAACAGAATTGCCAGAGATGGAACTTATTATAGTTGTAGGTTACTGTCTGATGCTGCTGCTGTATCCAGCTGTTGCATTAGTATTTATTCTAATATAACATTGCAGGAATGGAAAACAATAAAAAAAAGGGGGGGAGAGGAGGAGGAAAAAAGTCATAGAACCAGAATGCCTCATAGTAGTTAGCTCAATAAAACTTGGGACAGTCAACCATTTAAATACCTGCTTGAATCTCAGCAAAATAAAAATTCAGCAGATTACTTATTCTTGAGCTCTAGAGCTTTGCAGTTCTGGACCAAAAGACTGGAAAAAATCATTTTTTTTCCGTTCTGGAAGAATTATGAGCTTGGTACACCTGGAACTTCTCTAGTTCATATACCTCAGCAAAACAAGTGCAGAAACGCACTGCACCACAGGAATAGCATTTTACAACACTTGTATGTGCACATAAGTGACTGCAAGACATGAGATGCAGACTCAGAAGATGTTGCCCCTGTCTCAGACAGCAGGCATTTTCCTGGAAGTGCAGAAGGGCCAAATTCAGACCTGAGAGGGACGGTTGCAAGCTCTTTGAAATCAGTATTACAAATGCACACCCTAGGTCTGAACTTCACCTTAAGCCAATTTGAATTTTCAGTTGAAATGTATTGGAGAGACCAGAAGGATTTTTTTTCCCCCCTTTTTGCATTAAATGTTTTGATGACAAAGTTTGTTTCTGGTGGTAAAACACATGACAATATTAAAATGAATGCTGTTACTCATGGTTGAACAGGCATGGTGTAAACCTGCCTACAGTCTCTGAGAAATAAAACTTAGCTGGCGTGCTGCAGGTAGTTCTCAAAAAGGAGGGGTTGCTTTTCTAAATAGACTGTATTTATTATGTGCGGCTGGGTATCTGCATTCTGGCTCAGTTCCCTGTAGTAAGGAACTGACCACATTACTATTTGCAAACACAGGGTTCACTCAAGTGGTACTAAAAAGAGAAGAGGTGGGGCAAGCGGAGCTTTAAAAAGAAAAGAGAACTCTGTCCAAGTTTGTATGTAAAAAGCAGCTGCGTTTTGGAGAAGGAAGGTACCTGAAGATCTCACTCTCTGTACTCCACTAAAGGCTGTGGTGAACTGCTTTCCAAATCTGCTGCTTTTAAGATTTGAACAGCAGCTTTGCTTGTTGTGAGGAGGTTTGCAGTGATCCTTGCTAGCATTGCTTTTAAACTGAGTTAAATTTGTGGCAAGAGTGTCAGGCATTTCATACTTGGCTTCCAAAAAAGAAAAAAAAAAGAAAGAAAGGCAAGAGGGAGAGAAAAAACCTGACATGTGGAAGAAATCTCCCAGGAATTTCTTCAAGGTTGCAGTCAGACACTGTAAGGGCTAAAGTGACAAGAAAAGCAAGGCAAAGATAAAACTTGGTATTGTGATAAGATGTCTGAGTGTAATGTAGAGGATTGCAGAAGCCTTTTGGGATTAAACATGTTCATCTTGCCCTGGATATGACTGAATACAAGCTAATTTTTTTCTAGTGGCAGTTCAAAAGGACCTCTCAAGATTATGTTTCTCTTCGTTGTTGCTTCTTTGTCAGTGGTTTTTAAAATTGGTTTTGTCAGCCTCTCAGCTCTGCAGCACTGGAACTGTCCTAATGGATACACATTGAAGACTGAAAACTCTGCTTGTATAGGTAAGTTTCCTGACCATTCACAGATTAAGAAAACTGCATTTGTATTCTCATAATTGAGCTTTGTAATTTTCAAAGAAGTTTTTTACAGATTGATTGTGCAATGAACTGGCAGAACTGGTAAATCAGCCTCTCGATACCTTTTGCTTGTCATAATGAATAGAGCTCATTTTGTTTTTCAGAAATCAGTCACTTCTCTGTGATTTTCTTTCTCAGAAGGCAGGATAAACTTTTATATGATCATTAAGAGATCTGAACACTAGTTACCAGAATTCATTGACATATCTGTATTGTGTCTGCATTTTCAATACACATGCATGCTCATATTCAAACTTTTGTATATGCATAATTTCTGTGTATTGGTGTATTTTTGTATTTCTATATGCATATAGAAAGTATTTTAATAATTAAGTATTATTATATACTTGGATTTGGGCTAGATAACTTTGAAAACTGCTCTTTCAATATTTATTGGTGCGTGTAGATATGTGTGCTTATATTTAATATTATGCCTCATACAATACATGAATTGCAGGCATTTGATACTGTAGTACTAATGTCTGGGTGAAATATATGACTAATATTAGCATAATCACCTCTACTGATATGGAAGTGATTATACTAATGGAAGTAAAATACCAGTTCCTATTCTTTGCAAAGCATAAGACAGAGAATGTCAGACTCCTCATTACCTTGCTACCTTAAAGTCCATATTTTTTTTTAGGAAGCCAGAGCCAATGAACTTGTGGACTTTGCAGTAAGGGGATGAGGAAGCACCCCATAAGGATTCTAATACACTGAGTTAATGCTTTTGCCTTAGGTTACTTGGGCTTCAGAAGCTCTGACTCAGTTCTTTACATGATTCCAGTAATTTAATAACAGGTGCCTCCTCTGTGCATTCTGCCAATAAATGCCATCTTGTAAGCTGAAAATATGAGTACGCATGTTAAATGCACTCGTATTGACAGAGGAGGAGCTTGGCTTTTTTTTTTTTTTTGTGTGTGTGTACAAATTATAAAGCTGACTGAAGGTTTATATGGGAGCCAAAAAAACCAAGGGTGCTTCCACACTGATACTTCAATTCAAATGAGAAGCATACTTCTGAAACTAATCTTCTTGCTGCTACTTCTTTCTATGCTTGTCTTTACGCTATGGAGCACTATCAATGTGCACAAATGGGATTCCCTTTAGGCCAACATAAACCAGAAGTTATTATCATAGGAGAACATCTATCTTCTGCACGGCTGATGGCCATTTGGTCCATGAGGCCAGAGTAGACCTGAATCTCGGTAACCTCAACCTGAAATATATACAGTGTATATGTCATATCCTCAGCAACTGCTGCACTTTACAGAGCCAGTCCTGTGGGTCCACACTGTTTGCTAATATGTGCATAGCTTCCTGAAGCTAACTATGATTAACACTGGCTATGACTGCTACGTTATTGGTTTGCCCAGTTAAGAGCTCATGTATTACAAAGGAATCCTTCTGACATGAAGGGAATTGCTTGGCTATTGTTTAATGAGTCAAAATGCACTCTAAATACTAGCATTTAAAAGGCTTCAAAGATGTATATTTTATTCCAGTTGACATGTTTTGCATATTGTTGTACATCACTCTTCCACCAATAGAGACATCACCTGTCCTGCATTATGTCTTTTCTCTTGAAAATTAGACACATTCAGCTGCTGTATGAATGGGGGTGGCTCTAGGTATAGCACCAAAATGGAATGGCAAGTAGTTCATCAAACTTTGCAAGAAATAGTAATAGAGGTCTTTTGTAAGAATAATAACCCCTGTGTAGTCCAGACCATTTTTCTTTAGAGGAAGAAGGTTCTATGTTTTCACTGGAGTCTAAGAAAGATGGGTTATTTAAAGGTAACTGAGTCCCCCATTCTGACATCAGCTTAAAATAAATGATTAAATTGAGATGGTGAAAATTGCAAAATTGCTTCCAGTCTACCATAACTTTTTGATAAATGGATACGTTCATTTACCAGACTAGTCTTGTTCTGAACTCATGACCTGTCCTCCCATACTTTCTGTCTTACAAACTTTGCTTTTGTGGGCCCCTTTGAAAGGCCTCTCCTCTCTTGGCATACCAAGTCAGGATTCAAATAATCTCTCTTAAAATAGCTGTATAAAATTATGTGAGACATTTAGGGTTAGATTTCATTATCCTTCCACAGGATGAGAAGGTCTTTGATCTTTGACTATCCCTAGAAATAAAAGGAACTAATTAAGAAGTGAGCTATTTAGCACTGTAAGAAGGGGACGACCTAGACCTTCATCTATAGTGTCAGTAAGGAAAATAAATCTAGAAAAGCCTACACACTTTCCTGTAAGTGTGGCTTGTAACAGTTCGCTAACAGACAACAAACACCTTCCCACTTCATGGTAGTCCTTATGGCTGGCGGGATGCCACCACAGTCGCAGGCGATAAAGAACATTTTACAATTGGTATACTTATTACAGCTCACCAAGAATGGTTGCCAAGCCACAGTTCAGCTTGCTGTCACTGTTCACAATTCAGTAGTATGAGTCATGTCTCCCACTCACCACTTTTATGCCCACTATTACCTTCAAAGCCTGCCTACAGCTTCCTACCACTTGCTTCCACTGCACCCTCTCTCTCACATGAGTAATGAGCTAGAATATCATAGTTCCGGTCTTCTCGTCAGAGCGTGACTTGTGTATCCAACACACAGAGGAAAGGACAGGAGGAATCTATTCCACCAAAGCATCCATCTGGCATTTCATGTCAGAATTTCACCTTTGCTTAATCCCCTGTAGTGCAATGGTCTCTAATTAAAAAGATACCCTAGCACATCTCATCATTCACTGATTCTGTTACACAGTCTGGGGTATGCAGGTGTTATTATTCCTACAAGGTAATAACGCTTTCAAAGTTGGGAGAGCTTTGGTTTCTACATGCATGGTACGCCAGAGAATGGGCCTTATGCCTAGTGGAATCAGTTCTTTGTACCCTCCTGATGTACTTCTTTAACAGCACTATTTTTTATTCTCTCATGTTGTATAGATGCTTTCTCCACTCAAGAACAAAAAAGTTTCCCACATGACACTGTTTATCTGAAGAAACCCCTAGAGCAGCCCCTTACATTTTCAGCTTTAGACTAGATATTAATGCCTGTCAGTCTTGGCCTATCCTAATAAAAGATATTATGTTCTGGATATTGGAGGTGTACTTTGTCTTCAGGACTGACTTTGAATAATCGCTTTGTCAGTTTCAAAAAACAGAGGGAGACAGTTACTAAAAAAAAAAAGAAACAAACAGTAATATTGTTAAAAAGTTTTTGAAGAAGGCAAAACGCAACACACAATATTAAATTTTTACCTTAAATTCCACACATCTCTACTGACTTCTGACATTAACTGGCTAGACCTTGTCACTTCTTCAGGGCTAACATGCTGTGAATTCCTGCAGAGCTACAGCCTGCAATTGAAGGTGACAACTGCAGCTATATAGGTCAGCTTTTTTGGTCAGATGCTTCTTTCTGTGTTTCAAGCTTTCCTTCTTTCTTTCTTACTGCTCACCATTCTCCTGCCGTGCAGCACTGCTGATGAGGAAGATTAAGTTATTCCTCTTTGTGTTACTTTTAATTTCATCTTAATTAGCTAAATCCTGGCTTCACTTTGCTCCATACAGCCTTCTAAGCACATACTGTTGAAACTTCTTTATGTTATATTCTGTGAAATATGAAATGCCAGAACCTCACTAACTTACAGGTATCCTCGCTGCAAATATTGCATAATGAGTAGTAAGAGCCAGTGAAATGGTTAACTGTGTTGTCTACCTCTGTTAGGACATAGGGTTTAACCTGTTGAGACCCTACTGCATCCCCCTGTATTTCAGAAGAGCTGCAGTCAAGACATGCTTGTCTCCTTGTTTACAATAGTTGTCTTTCAGCTAGCTCACTTCATATTATACTGTCCTGAGGAAAGATGCTTGAAAATATTGTTACTAAGTAATAATGAGGAATTCTTGAATATGGGTCTGAACCCACAGACTAATTCACAAGAAGATTCCCATTGAATTCTCTGGAAACTGGAAACAGCTGAATGTGGGCAAGTATGTTCTTTAGCTGTAAAAACTTATATCGAAATAGGAAGGAGGCAAATCTGTTACTAGAGGTGACAGAGGTGGTATCACACATCACATGAAGCTTAACCCTGAGGAGGGATAAGAGGCAAACTCCTGGACCATTAGTTAATACAAGACTCATCATTAGGTTTGATCAGTAGAAAATAGGAGATATTAATTTTGTGTTCTGTTTTAAACAAAACTGACTGCTTTCTATTATCCAGGTTGAAACCTGATTTTAAAGGGATCTAGATGACAATATTTGTTGGTGTTTTTCAAAGAGGGCCAAGTGACAGCCTCATTAACTTCATCTTTGAATGAAAAGCTAAAAATATTATGTTGCAAGTTAGATGATCCAGAAAGCAGACATCCATTTTGTAGTTAATAATTTACACATAGAATTTATTCTGAAGACAAAATCCAATTTTTTTTATTTTTTTTTTTTATTTTTTATTTTAGTGCCCAAACCTTTGAGATCTGAGTCCAGAAGGGTAAAAAATTCGAGACACTGTAGTCCCTTGAGATATTTTTTTGCCATTTCTTTTCAAGATAGCTAAAAAAGTTTTCTAAATTTTATTTCTATTCTAAATTTGATTCTACTTTACACTTGAATAAATCCTATGATTGCTCTTGCTGTCATATCTGTGATACAGTCACCTCTGTGGCTCTGGACTGGAAGAGTTCAGGAGTTGATAGTGACCATAATGTATTCGCACTGTGTTTCTTATGATAGTATTTGAGCACTTCATAACATCTCTTTCAAAAATTGTGGGTGACCAGGTTGTACTTAAAACATCATTCAAAACCAGAGAGAGAAGATATTGATCTGTGCCTCATCTATCTTATGGTGGCCTGCTGATAGATAGGACACCTTTTTTAGTTTCTGGCTATCTTGTGCTCTTTGAGATGTATGCTTTTAACAAAGTAGATAAAACACATGGGCTGCTTTCTTTGTAACCCAGATGAAATTTCATGTTCAACCTTGCAGAAAAGATTATGGTGGTGGCTAGATACAGTAAACTGAATTAATTCCCAGTCCAGCTCCAAAGGAGCCAAATTTGATTGAGGTTATTTGAATATGTGTATCTGCACATGCATATTTTATGTATATAATGTATGTATTTGGGGCCATAATGAAAAGCAAGTTCTGGCTCACTGTGGTTTCTCTGTATCCCTGCCAGGCATACTAATGCTTCACCTTCTGCAATCAGAGCATTTCTCAGGACTCTCAATAAAGTAGCATATTTGTATGCAAAGTCATTGAGAGCTGCCAACCTCATGATGGCATGATTCATCGGTTTTGCTGATTCTCAAGGCAGTTTTTGCATAAAGAAGCCTTTGAGAACTGGGCAGAACCTCATTCTTTCTTTCAAGGCTGGCTGTCAGTGCATTGCAGACAGCTTTTGTGCTCACTAAGCCGATTTCTTTCACAGGGTAAAGTTCCCACTGGGGGATGTGGTTGCCAGGACGCGTAACGCAGCTACAGGAGGATTCAACTCCGTGTTCTGTTTTGGCACTGAAAGTGCAGGTGAAAGCACTGCTAGTTGCACCTGATCGATGGTTTTATGATCAAGTTCTCCTAAACCTTAAGAAACAGCTTTCTCCCCTCCCTCTTTCTTTTTTTTTTTTCTTCATTTTGTACTTTAAACGAAGAAGAGAAACATAGTACCCTTTTCCATTGTTAGCACCATAAAAACTGAATGTTCATAGTGCTGTGGCACATTTTACAATAGTGCTGTGTCTGTTGGTGTTTCCTATTTACCTCTGGAAGGGACATTCTCCAGTGTCTGTGCCTTCTGTCGCCACTGAACTCCTCATCTTTTATTGAACTGTTATTTTTCCACTATAGTCTTTCTTCAGCTGGGACAATTGCTTGCTTTTCAGCATGGGTGAGATTTGCTTTATTATGTGAACTTCGGTGGGGATGAAAATGGGCAGATTGATAACCCTGAAATCTTTTCTTCAAGAAGTTACTGGGAGGCCATGTAAATTCTTGTAGACTGATCAATCAGCACGCTCTTTCTTGGAGAGTCAGTTTTGTACACTCATATAAAGCTAGAAAATCCATCCTGTAAATAACAGGTCATTTTACCAAGTTACCTAGGCACATAGCTTAGTAATCTGTGCTTGGTTAAAGTATGTCTTCCCAATCTGATCCTGACTTGAGTATATCCACAGACATTTTCCATAGCTTCACAGTTTTTCTTCGTAGCTAGTTCCCTTAAGGAATCACACTTCCTGTTAAAATGTGAACTTAATGTCTAAACATGATTTCTCTGACTTCAGTTCTCAGCCATCAGTCCTTATTAAATCTTTCCTGCAAAAGATTATAGTGGCCTTTAGAAAATAAGGTACTATTTCTTTATAAAGGTATTTACATACTATGATCAATCCTTCTCCCAAGCCTCTTTCTGATAATTTAAGGAGACTGAGTTGTCTCACAGAAAGGCACTTTCCTTTACCTTCAAATCACAATTTTTATTCTTGTATACGCTTCCTAATTTTCCAGTATCCGTCAACAATCAATATCTAAGAAATAAAAGCAGTATGCCAATATAGTCTCAACACTGTCATACAAAGAAGTAAAATTATTTCTCCACTGTCATTCATTTCTCCCCTGTTTATATGTGTTGTGGTTTGAATTTTCTTGCCCAGTAACATTCTAAGAGGTCACTTTTCTGTCCAGTATGAGCACAATCTGTAGGTCAGACCTACCTTTCTTATTCTTATTTAATGTGTTCTTTATTGATCAATAATAGTTCTCTCATCGGTGTTTCACATTGCTCTGTCTTTAGCAGTGTTATATCTACACTGTCACCTTTATCACCCATACTTGTGATTTCCTCATAGGAATAACATCAGGTTTATTTAACAAGCTACTATTGTTATAAAAGTATATCGACTGACATAACCTACCCTGCAGCCTTTATCAGTACAGTCTTGTACCTGCTTTTGTACTGGTGACCAGATCAGATTAGCTGTCCAGCTTAGTCAGCCAGTTACTCCATCTGAAAACCAGCGCATCAAGGAGAGATGCAAACACTGTCCATATCTGCAGAGTCCTTCAAGTTTCTGCTGCCACTGACAGCAGCTGTGACAATGAGTTGAGGTCACGAAAACCCTCCTGTACGCGCTGTCAAAGAGCCCTTTAGTTTAAATCATATGCAGGCAATGTTAGCCAGGAGTAGCTAGTTTTAATTTGACGACCTGAGGCTCTTGGTTTCTATAGCCTATTAACAAGCTTTTAAGATAGTCAAACTTTTCTAGAGGGGATTTGGAAGAGTTACTCTAATGCAGTGGAGAACGGCATGTACATTGCTAGTATGTGTGGGAAAATATGCTTCTGAAAGCAGATTGCTTGAAGAAGATTGTGGGTTAGAATTAGAGTGCTTTATGGAATTAACTTACTGAAAATGCTTCTGCTTCAAAATCTGTTCAACAGAAATCAGTTTCATGTGCTCTGATTACGTTTCATACATTGTCAGATTAGTTCATTTGCTATATGGAACATAAGATTGTGGGAGAACTCTGAAAACAATTAGAAAATATTACTTAGTCTGTACAGACACATTAGGTGGCTGTCAATTATTAACATTCTTGTGAACAACTTTGATACCTGACACTCAAGAAACCCCAAAACATTTTCTGCTACACGTAGTTTTTTAAAGGGGTTAAAGGAGCAAGGTTCCCAGACCCATGTGATGTCAGAGATCTGGTTTCTTGGCTCTCCCTAGAAGTTTCATTCGAAGTCCTGGTGTGAGCTGGTTAAAATGCAGTTCCTTATAGTTACCAGGAGGTACCATTTCTGACCTTCTTTGAACTATGTGAATCCTTATCTATTGCTCCTCCTAAAACACTGTGGTAATTTGCACTTGATTCAAATAATCATCTTGGATAAGTTACTCATGGGGAAGCATTTCCATTGCCCTAAATTCTTGGTCAGGAATACAGAAAAAAAAAAAAATATTGTTGTGAGCTATCCTTCAATAACTCAATACACTTATGCAGTTTGGCTATGAATCAATGTCCTTCAGTGACTTAATCAAACGTGTCTCTTTAAAATAATTTGCATTAATTCCTTTTTTTCCTATATGTGCAATGTCAGATGACAAACCCCAGAACAAAATTCACAGACATCAAACAGAACTCGGGGAGAGAAAAAGCTGCTCTTTAAAGCAACCTTCACAGTGGTTGTACAAGAAATATACCAGGATGTGGTACCATCAAATGGGAAGCACCTCAGGAAGTTACTATCAGATGTATTTGTTTTCAGTAGGAATTGAAATTTATCTAAATTTTCTAGGACAATCATTCATGGTAACAACAAAGGGTTTAATTTCTTTCCTATTAGTGCAAAATATACTCTTCAGTGGTGACCTTTCTCTGAAAAATTAGGTCCTTGATTTAGGACCTAATTGTTACTGCCTCAAGCCCTGATAAAACACCATAAATACTTAAAGTATCTTTTAATTCCTAAAGGCTCTAGCCTATTCTACCAGTTAAAAGCTCAGTTTCTAATTAATTTGTTTGTTGTCTTGGCTTGGGCTTGTTGCAGTCAAAATACTGTGGGGGTTTTGATGTTTTGGATGTTTGACTCAAACCAAAATGATCTCACTGTGGAATTCAGTGCTATGGAAGTCTGCTGCTTTGCAGTTTCCTAAAGTTTGGTAATTTGTTGGCAAAATTATTGCTGTGGAAAGAGGGATAAAGATAAAAGGGAGCAGCTGCAGGCAGCATTTGCATAGCAAATGATAATGCAAATCAGAGAATTGGAGAACAAGTCAAGTCTGTTCCCTCTGTTTGAGCAATCAGGGGCCAGAGTGCCCAGACACTAGGAGAATGGTAATTTCCTTGGACACTCTTCTAATGAAAAATAAAATCACTGTGCATTTGACAATGGACAAAACAGTAATTCTGAAATGAAGGCATGAGACAATACTGCCATCCTCCTTTCTTTTTTTAATGATTAAATTCTGTGACCAATTTATTGTTAGATAACTATGTCAAGGGTATTGTTTCTCTTTGCTACTTTTGCTAGCTGAATTTTCCTCACCCATTCAACAATGTGTTTCAGATATTGATGAATGCCTTGAAGGTGGTTTGGGAACCTGTGGCCAAACCTGTATCAATGTTCCAGGGTCCTACATCTGCTCCTGTTTGCCTGGCTACACTTTGGGCATAGACAAAAAGTCTTGCTATGTGAATGGTAAGGTAATTTTCTGTTTTGCTACCTAGAAAAGCTTTAGACATTTAGTTAGCTTTATTTTTCAAGGAGAATGATGCCTGTCTGGTCCCTACTGGAGAGTGTCTGGGGTGCTCTGCTTCACTGTGAAAACTGTGTCTTGAACTGTGTGGATAGATGGCAAGGCCAAAAGTGGGTGCCACAGGAGAGTAATGGTGAAGAATGGAAAGTATGGTGGTGGGAAGATGAATTAACACATGGAAACAAATGGATAAAACTGAACAATGACTTCCAGTTTAGTTGACACCCTCTGTGTGCTCTGAACTGTAAACTCTCTTATCTTCTCCTTATTACTTCCAGGAAAATGCAACAGTACACAAGATTGTTTGCTACCTTTGCCTCTCAGTTTCCTGGTGTCGAAGTCTTTCCAATGTGTTTTTGATGTGTAAGACACATTTAAATCTTAAAAATTTTTAGCCTTTCAAAAATGAGAATATACACAGTTATGGCCTTTGAATAATCTTAATTTGGTCCTCAACAGATGCTACCAAGGGAAAAAAAAATCTAATTGGATTTTATTGATTGATTTAATCCTTTGTTGCATCTAGAGTACAAGGTGTGAGTGCTACGAATTTCATCTCTCGCCTCTCCTCCTAGGTCTCCTGAATATTTGGTTTCGGTTCTGTCCTGGGATATGTTACAGCTCCATTCTGATCCAGGAGCACTGGTTTTCTTTTTCTGACTAATTTTTACTTAGAACTCTTGTGAATGCAAAGATGTGATCTGACAGGGCATGTTTCTGATCTAAGAAGTAGGAGATGTACTTAAGTCTCTATGTATGTAGACTCTAGGATTATGACAGTGACCAAAAGTATTTTGTGCAGCTCCCAAATTAGCGCCAACGCAATTACTTTAGTCAACTCCTAGAGTCATCATTATTGACAGAAACACATGACTCACAAAGATAGATTTTTTTTAATTAACTATTTTTTGAACTGAACTGAAACCAGACATATTACTCTACCCCACAGTGATATTTTTGCAAAAATATCTTTCAAAGATCAATCCTACCTTAATATTTGAGGAGTTCAACTTATTTTAAATGTTATTACTGACATCTGTAGCACCAGGAGAAAGTGACTGATGGTTCAGGAGATACTGTGGTGGATAAAGGATATTTATGTTATGTATAAACCCTCCTGTAGGGGGTACACTAAGTGAAATACCCTCATATTTTAAAGACAGGAAGCTCTTTAATATGTGTGCTGTTTACCTGTCAATTAAACCCTTGATAAAATTAAGACCCAGATCTGACTGGTGCATCTGCCATAAAAGCTTGATTGTTCGTTCCCTAACCCATTTGAAACCATTCACAGATGCCTGATGGGAAATTCGAGGAGTGGAAAGGACAAAAACCAAAGTATATAAATGCTCTTAGTCAACTAATTGGCAAAAATGCAGGCAGTACAGCTGTCAAACTCCTGAGATAAAATCAACCTTGCTGCACTTCACTGTTCATTTACCAGCTATGTAATGCAAATCTTCATAGTTTAAATTTTCTCACATGTTGTTGCTCAGTGCAAATAGCAGCAGAAAAAGGAGTGGCTAAAATCCTAGAAGTAGCTGTTATAACTAAGTTATAGCTTGAAAATTTAAGAGGCAACAGTCTCTCGGTATAGAAGCAAAATTGTAAACAGGAGAAAATGGCACCTTCAGTGCTTGTCAGAACTTCCTTCACTTGGAGAACTCAAAATTGGTCTCATTTCTCTGATGTAAAAGGGGTTGAATCAAACAACCTTGCAGTCATGATGAAGCTGGAGCATCTGGCTGAAAATTGTACAGGTAATATCTGTTGAGTTTAAAGCCCCAGGTTTCATGTTAATAATTAAAATGTTTAGTTAAAGTTTGCTAAACTGGCCAATAAAAGAGTTTAATCTTCAAAGATGTATGTGTAAGAAAACTTATCAAGGTGTACCTTTGAGTCTTTGATGGCATCCTTCCCTAATAAATTGAAGGTTGCTTCTGCACTGCAGGATGATCAGTTCAACAAGTGATTACATAGTCTTGAAAGCTGTCTTTCTGTTGAATCTATATCAATAATTGTATTTCTTTGTTCCTTGGTTAAAGCATATTTGTATGCCACGATCTGGTGTTTCAAAAAACCATGTTAGAAATCCCCACCATTCTCATCACAATCAGATTTGCTTGGATGTTGTAGTTGGTAAAGAGTAGGCTGTACACCCTCCTTTTTTTTTCACTCATATGTATACACATATGTATTAAAAAAAAATGCTTCTTTTTAAAATGAAGACTAATTGTGACTGGTTACATAAAAACTCTTTTCCTCTGCTATATGCTTGATAGACATCCATAATACTCAAATTATCTAAGAGAAAAGCATTGTGGCTTGGAAACGTAGTTAAGGTTCCTAGGGTATTATTAATCTTGCTTTGTGGTGAAATCCTAAAAATAGCAAAGAAACTTTGGAAATATAATCTCTAGCCCCCAACATTATGTCCAACTAATTATACTTCCATACTTATCACCTGGTTTTAAGGCTACATTAAGACTATTTGGGCCATGCTTGTTGCTCATCACTTTCAACCTTAATTGGATTTCTAGAGTACAGGGCATAATTGGAGCACCATCCATTTTGACATTTTATTGTTATCTTACTGATATTCTCTTACCCTTCACTCAATATGCATATAGTTTTTGTCTGGAACAAGTTGTTGCCGTTGAGCTGTAGAAGTTTTATGTATAGATCTTTTGGTTTCTTTCAGCTGTCTGCATCACAAGAAACTTCCACAGCCTCTTGCTTCTTCTTTTGCCCTGTCTTGGGATCTTCAATTTCCCTGTCTGGATAGCTAAATTGAGACTCCAAACCACCTGCCTGTGACATAGTGCAATAGCTGGAAGTAGTCTTCATCTTAAGGATGCATCCATGTCATAATTCTTCCAACCTCTGTAGACAAGCATGCAGTGGTTCTTCTGACCTTAAACTAGGCTGTAGGATTTACAATTAATGGTTAACAGACACTGCAATCTCAGTTTCATGACTCAGATTTTTGACCTAACTTTCAGCATTAAATGAGAAAGGACAATTAAATTTAGGTTGCATTGGTTCTCTGAGATATGCGTAGAAAGTTATAATTAAAATACAAGAGAGATGGTTAGATCCTGAACTTTGGCTAGTGTAATACTGATGAGAAATTGATGCAGCAAAAATACAATGCTTATCGGTCTCTTTTGCAGACCCTGCACCATTCCTACTTTTTAGCCATGGAAATGCCATCTTTAGAATTGATACCGAAGGGACCAATCATGAAAGATTGGTGGCTGATACGGGCCAGCCAACACTTATAGATTTTCATTATACAGAAGAGAAAGTGTATTGGGTGGACTCTGAAAGGCAACTACTTCAAAGAATTCACCTGAATGGTACAAAACAAGAGGTAATCAGTTTTCTGGAATTCTCCAAGTTAGGGGGCATAAAGCCCTCCATGAAAAGCACCTGCTCTTTAGGTACAATTCTGCCATTCCTGGTCATTGATTAGCACTTCAGTCTTATTTAATACTTTTTGTTGTTGTAATAGTTATGCTTCTGAATCTAGGCTATTTTACTAGTATTTGCAATACATTTAGTATTCTCTGGGGATCAAGTGAAGTGGTGTTAAAAATGAAGGAGAGGAAACTCAGACAAACTAAAGCTTTGAAGAAAATGTTTCTAACATTTTTAAATTAATCCCTGTCATTATGGAAGTTTCTCTTCCAGATTACTGTAACTCAAACTGGCACAAATGCTGTGAGAAGAATGTGCTTGAATTCCTACTAGTTTTTTCTCAAACTTTCTATTGGTTTCTGCAGTTGCATAAATGCTTCTTTTAGCACTTCATCCTTTGTTCAGAAAAAGCTATGCAGTTCATTGCATCTGCCTGATTAAGAAGGGCAGACAGGCTGTTGTGGCTGAACTTTAACACTGTGAGAGCCTTCTTTTGTTTGAGTTTGCCAGGGTTTATGTATCCATGTGGAGTCCTCACTGATGTAATTTACACTGATTTTTAGGGATCTGGGTCCAGCAGCAGTCTGTTAGGAAGTATTTAATCTGTAACAGTACAGGCCTGGGTATTTCATAGTGTCCAAATGCAAGAAGTTGTAGCTAAAATGTTAGTCCAGTGTAATTTTCATGGGGAAGAGTTTTCCCTTTTGCATGGGATCACTCAATTCAAATGTATGTGTAAGTACAAGGACTGAATGAAAGGGACTAGAAAAATAAGAAAGAGAAGAAATATCTACAGGTCTGAGAGAAAATGAAGCATGCAGAGGAATGAAATGGGAACCTTTAATCTGAAACGCCATTCCTTATATTGAAAGCCTAGTTTAGGATAATCATTAAGATACTTCTTGTTGTTAACCTTTTTCTTTTGTTTACAGAGGCTATGTTACATAGACAAAGGCATTTCAGGGTTTGCTATTGACTGGATAAATCATGACATTTTCTGGGCCAATAGACAGAAAGCTACCATAGAAGCAACAGACATGAATGGGAAGAAACGACGAGCTCTTCTAAGAGGAATTGGTCGTCCCACAAGGATTACCATTGATGCTGAGCAAAGGTAATTTTAATTAGGTTAGTAGTTTTAATTGAAATAGACTCAAATTAAGCAAAGAACTATGACTGTGCTTAATAGGCTGCTGGGCTAGCCCCTGCACAGTGTATTTTCTATGGTCCAATACCTCCCTGAACTTTGACAAAAGATAAAAGATTAATAAGCCTATAAAAGATAAACAGAGAAGTGTGTGAGAAAAACTCACTGAAGTCCAGTGCAGAGTCTGTACCTCTTGGTCATCAGGGAAAATTTAGCTAGTCAGGAGAGCTGAGGGAAAAGATGTATTGCTTGTTCTTTCTCAAAATCAGCAGTCTCAGTGCAGCAGAAAGCAGAATCAGAGCAGCAAAGGGGAATGATGTCTGCAAACACTGGGAGTCCCTTGTGCTCCAAACTTGGCACACTTAGAATATAAATTGGTGTATTTTCTGAGGAAAAAGTCTAAATTGAAAACTGCACTCCTCTTTCTCATGTCTTTGTCAGTTGCTCTGAATATTGGTTCTGAATCTAGCATTGATTCTTTCTTTCACTAAAAATTTGGCCTTCATAGAAATGCTTCTTTCAGCTTCAAGCCTTTTACACTGAGAACCATACTCACATAAGAGATTTGGCCACCCCTCGAATTATCAGTGTGAGTTGTCACAGTGGTCTCTCCATGATGATTTCTCTTTACACACAAGCCTCTTCCATTAAAGTTGCAAAGATAAAAGCTTAAAAGACTTTGAGATGCTTCTGTTTTGTACAGCAAAAGCATGTTTTTGTTGCCACTTCTGATTCATAGTAAAGTTGCTCAGTAGTTTGTGAAACTCATTTAATATTAAAGGTTTTGTGTCTTTTCCTAATACATTTATACCTAAACCAATCTTCTAATGCCAGGAGCATTACTAGTATTTTTTGGAGTCTTGTCACTTGGGTAGGATTTAAAGCCATGAACATTAGCATATATATTTATAATATTTTCTGATTTACTATTAAATGTAATATTTTCCAATCTTTGAAATATCCAGAAGTCATCAAAAACACTGTCAAATGCAAGCAAAATATGACACAAGTATCATAATAGGGATATATTTGCTGAAGTTATGCAAATGTTTGGGGATACACAAGTGTGTATATTCACCTAGGTGTGATACACCATGCATAAAAGCTGTACTCATGTCCTTACAGGGAAGCTAGTAAGTCAGTAACAAACTGTAGTCTTCTGCCTCTACACTGATTTACAAAAGTTGTGCACAGAGACTACAACCACCTTGGTTTCTTAGTTTCCTTATCTTTAAAAAGTGCATCTTAACATTTGAACTCTGAACTTCCAGAGTACTGATGTTTATTAACTAGCAGATGCTACAGAAATGCAAGCAGATAATAATTGTCTAAAAATGGCAGTATAAATTTGGTGTGTCTTTCTGGAACATGTTTTGACTTATACATTAGTAATCTGTGATAACTGTGAGGAAACTATGAGACTATGTAACAGAGAGGAAAAGCTGTGAGACAGAGGTTGATTCTTTCTACTGGTTTAGTATAGTCATTTGCCAGTGAGAGCTCCATTTAGAGCCTTTAACAAATTATTAATCTAGGCATAGTGAAGACGTCTTTATGCGTCATTGTTTTGTACATATAAATACTGCAATTTTGTGAACACAAGGCAAAATGATGATACCTGTTGGAATTTTTTTGCAGAAGAAACCCACACGAAAAGTCTAAATCCAAATTAAAAAAAAAAAAGAAATATACATGAATGAGAGATAACTTGCTATTTTGAAAGAACTGTTGTTAACCTTAGTCATTTGGGTAAATCTGTGTTATAATCCATAAATAACTTGACATAAAAGTAGCTTCAGTGCATAACTGTTTTGAGTATTGAAGTTGCATTTTGACTCTGACTTAATAAGAGCATAGACCGGTTGCCATAACCAGCAGGAAGGTAGAAAGAAACAATAATAATAAAATGGTATTTTTAAGTTAAACACTTCAGTGATATATTCAACTAGAGTTTCTGGAGATAGATTCCTCCCCACAGGCAGGAGGCAATGGCAATCTGCCTGAGACATGCCTTTCCACAAGTCTGTATGAATTCCCCTTAGAATGAAAAGGTAGTTCCAGTTTCTTTCTCTGACCATATGTTGGAACAAAGCTGAGAGACAGATGAGAGTGCATCATAGTTAAGCTGGGTTGATTCCTGCTTGACCTACATGAGAGAAAATTCTAGGATCTCATTGCTTCCTGAACAATTTCCTGAACAACCATACAATCTCTGTTAGAAACATATTAAAATAAGAAAACAATGGTAACAAAGAGTTAGTGGTACCATAGCTTCTGTTAAACAATGCTTTGTCGTCATAAATTATTTCAGTTCTAAATAGAGCTATGTAAAGGGAAGATCCTGAAATAGGTGAGTATGTATTAAGGAATTCCTTTATTTTCTTATTAGTTTTAGTTCTGAAAGCGTTGTGGTAAGACTGAAGAATTCTGTATGCAGGAACAACTAAAAATTAGTATGTAGCAGTGATGCAATCTTGCAGCTGTGGTTGTTTGGTTTATTTTATTTAATTTTTATTTTTTTAATTGTTTGGGTTTTTTTTTTGTATGTGTTTTTGTTTGTTTGTTCCTTCTTTCCAAAATATGCCTCTCTTGCTTGCAGGCTATTATTTTGGTCTTCAGATGGTACTGTTTCAAGCATACACCAACTGTCTCTCAGTGGAAGTGATGTAAGAAGTGTTTTAAGAACTACAGAAAAAATAAAAGCAATCTCACTGGATCTGGTTGACAGAAGGCTCTACTGGATTCAACATGACCATGGGAAAGACATTTCCCATATTGGATCATGCGACTATGATGGTGGAGCTCTTCATTTGCTTGAAAACTCTGTCCGGTGAGTTTTCCTCAGCTTGTCAGAAAGAAAAGTCTCCTTTCCTGGGGATGTATGAAAGCCCTCTTCCTCATTCTCCCTTTCATTTTGTCAATTCATAACACAGGAAGATGTATAAAGTATAGTGTAAATGGCTTGTAACTGTAAACCTACAACTTCTGACAGGAAAATGGAAAAAAGTCACTGTTGTAAGGATAATACCGCCACTCTGTACTTTCCATCTTCATATCTTTTAGTAAATGATAACTACTTAATCCTGAGAAATCCTCTCTGAGTGTTTATTAGTGGCTTTTTTACGCAGATAGGGAAGCCAAAAGCAGAGATTAAATTATTTGTCCAAGGTCACAGTGGGTGAGCTCAGGTGTCTGAGCTGTGCTCAAGAGAGTGAGCTAGATCAGGCCCTTCCTATCCTGCTCTAAGCCTGTTGTCCTTCTTAGCTGTTGAATGGGGATGTGATGAAAACTGTTCTACACAACAGACTTGTTCCCTTCTGCCCTCCAGTGCTGGGGCTAAGCACATCTGAGGGGGCTGTTGGACCCATGTGCTGTTGGGTACCTTTAATATTTGGTCTTCATTCTTTGCAGTGGTTCAGATGCTCCATGGCATGCATGTGTTTTGATGAGGTACTCAGGAAAAGGTCACCTGTATCACTGCAGTCTCTGTCATTATGGCTAAATTGCATATAAGTAATAGGGACTGCCAATAGCAAAATGAGAAAAATACATGGGTTTACTGGCTTTCTGATTTAAATATACAGCACACCATTTGCGTATGATGGACGCAAAGTTGGTTTCTTCCTATATTGGAGCTGATACCTAGGCCTTCTCTGTCAGTTGAGTCAGTCCTGAATAACAGCTCAAATAAGCTGTGAGAAATGCAGGTTATCCATTTTGCATCTATTATTTCTTGAAAATTTGAAGAATTCTGGGTGCTGGATTTTTTGGGAATGTGTCTGACACCTCATCTGATTCTCATACATGTAAGATGTATAGGAATGCAAGTAAATGTTAATAACAGTGAACCTGTCTGAACTAGATGCTCAGAAATGTATGACTGAGTAAATACATAGGCATCAGGTAATGTGCCATTTTTTGTCATTTTATTTTCTTGTAGACATCAATTGCTTGGTATGTCTCTCTTTGCTGAGCACCTGTACTATTCAGAGTTGAAATCTGGTATGATATGGAGAGCCAACAAGTACACTGGAAAAGTTGTAGTCACAATTAGCCTGAAGCCATCATTTTTTCCACCAGTGGAGATAAAAGTGGTACATCCATTTAAGCAGCCGGGTGCAAGAATAGATTCTCAGGATTTTGGTAAGTAAACTGTCGTGATACAGTTGTATGTGTGAGAATAATAATCATAGAATGGACTAGGTTGGAAAAGGCCTTGAAGATCATCAGTTCCAGCTGTTACCCCAGGACTGCCAAAACTGCCACTAAACCTGGTCACTATGGGCCTCATCTACACAGTGTTTGAACACTTCCACGGACAGTGATTCCACCACTTCCTTAGGCAGATTATTCCAATGCCTGACTACTCTTTTGGTGAAGAAGTTTTTCCTGATACCATATCTAAACCTCCCCTGGAGCAGCTTGAGACTGTTACCTCTTGTCCTATAGTTTGTTACTTGGGAGAAGAGACCGACCCCCACCTCTCTCCATCCTCCTTCCAGGTATCTGTAGAGTGATAAGGTCCCCCCTGAGCCTTCTCTTCTCCACAGTAAACAATCCCAGTTCCCTCAGCCATTCTTCATCAGACTTGTGCTCCAGATACTTCATCAGCTTTACGCTCTTCTCTGGACCTGTTCCAGCACCTCAATGTCTGTCTTGCAGTGAGGAGCCCAGAACTGAACATGGGATTCTAGATGCATCCTCACCAGTGCTGAATACAGAGGGATGATCCCTAATCTTGCTGGCCACTCTTTCTGTTATGGGCCAGGATACATAATGTCATGCACTCCAATTTTTCACACTAATAATTTCTTTAGCAAAGTTCCAGGCCTTGGTGAAGCCAAGGGAAGGTTTCCTTCAACTTTACTGATCTGTAGTTCCACTTAATATGTGTAACTCCAGCTGGAGTTTCAGGCTAAAAGCGTGCTGAGCATAAGCCACTCATTTCATTAATCTGAATAAGCATGTAGGTAAATGTGATTTTTCTCCTCTTTGTTTACACAAAGATGTTCTCATACTTTCCTGCTAAAGGCACAAGGCATGCAGCTTTTTAATCCTCTATGTAGATTACCTTCATCAAATGTCTGCTCCTTTCTGGAAGTTTTATTCTAATGTGCATCTAAGTACCTTCGATTACTATGGCACTGAAGGATTTTATGTGCACGGTATGTGCTACAATTATACTGTGATAGCTCAGCTCTGTTGTGAAATGTCTGGATTAATAGTCAGCCTGTTTTAGATGGACTTGAAGCTGCCATACGAAGTATGAAATAAGAGCATTGGGTCTCTTTAACTGGTATCAGTTGCAGCCTGATGAGGTGGTCATGGCACTGCCTTCACTGAAAATCAGAAAATGAAGATAGTTGCTTATGGATAGCTCACCCTCTGTGAGAATTCCCGCTGAGACAGTAAGAAATTGGGTGTTTCCAGGTGAAATAATGTCTCGTTCTCTGAACTCTGAAAAGTAGACGTACAGTATTCTTGCTTTAATGGAATAGCTTTTGTCACTAGTTTTGCTTGGTTATAAAGAACTGAACAAACAGTATAGAGGTATTTGTATGTCAAGCAATAGTTACAGCACTCCTAAGGGAAGATGGCCATGGGTTCACAGATGGTATAAAGACATAAGGAGAAAGTGGTGTTTGTTCATATGAACAAAAAAGAAACTGTAAATCTCTCTCTTGAACCATTTCTAAATATCTACTATAAAATTGGCTTTGTCTTCCTTCATGCTAACCAACAGTTTTATAGGATACCATGATGCCTCTCCTTCCTGAAGCCTGGTATGAGTGGGAAAACCAAAGTCTTCAAAGAAATTTTCCCCTTCAAAAGCTTTATTTGCAGTGCAGAGAGCTGTTAAGATGCAGAAAAGAGTGCTTCTGGAAATCAAGCTTATACTTGTAAATACAGGGAGCCTCCATTCAGAGGCGATACCTGTTCTGTGGTTCCTTCAGGGAAAACATTCATCCTTACAAAAGGAAATACTTTTTTCAACTGTCACATTTTGTGCTTTCACACAGAGTAACTAAGGATAAATTTGTGGAGCAGACAGTTTCACACATCTCAGGATTGTTACAGAGATTTGGAAGGCCTTATGAAGCCTATGAGATGTCTGTCACCATGTCTGCATGAGCATGAAGATGGAGAAGAGAAAACAGTGACCAAGAATGTTAGCTCATGAACATCAGGTGTATTACTTGAGTTACCTATGTCGTCTCCACCAGAGCATGTAGCATAATTTCATTGATTATGGGCACTTAGCTTTTATTCTTTTCTCAGAAAATTAACTCTACTTCTTTCACCAGTATATGCTGCTTTCCAGTGCTTCTCCTTCCACTGCAAAAAAGGTTTCCCCACTTTTATTAATAAGTAAACTACCAACATTTTTAAATGCCCTGCAGTATATATCCTTATATTTCCAATATGTTTAGTAATTTTTTTATATTTTTGTAAGTGTTGTCAGCAGTAGGTCTTAATTTTATTTCAAATACCTTCTTGTAAAAGTGTCTGAGAAATGATGGAGTAGTAAGGAGTTTAACAGGCTGAATCCAGATGAACCTTTTGGACTTTGGATGTACGTTACTTAGCTTATCCAGTGCAAGACTGGGATGAAAGGAGGACTAATGAGTCTGGCGTACAAATGAGATTTATAGCTGATATTACAACAGAGAAACCTGGAGATAAAAGCATACCTAGACTAATTGGATGCTCAGTACAAGCTAAGAAAGTATTTATTGCAGTGTAGTGTCAGCTGTGAATTATCAGGCCTTCTTTAAAGAAGATAGCAAGTGAGGTCCTTCAGATGAAATGGGAACTGATGAGAAGTTGCTCAATTGAAATGATTTGAATTTTTTACTGGAATTCAGATTATTTACTTTACTAATTAAATTCCTCATGTCTTCTTTTCTCTTTCTCTTTCAAAAGACTTTCCCGGATTGGTCCGGGCCAATAAATACAGAAAAAAATTATTCAGGTACGGGTTTTCCAGAACTCCACACAACCCCTTTGGTATGGCAGTTTCTGGAAGGCAGCCTCTAATTCACCTAAATGTTCTTAGACAGCTAACCCTAGATTTGCTGACAGGACATGTATTTATAAACGCCTGCTGCAATGTTCTTCACAATTCTATTAATGGTTTCAAAATATCCCATTACCTTGAAATCTTATAGATTGCTTCTGAAATTTTTTCTAAAATTAACTCTTTGACAGGTTAATGGTACTCAGTATACTCAGGATGTTTCTTTTCTTTCAGGAGTTATGTTGTCTTTTTGCCCAATGTAAGATACTACCATCAGACTATTGTCCAAGAACAGCCATTACCATAGGAAAGAGGTGATGGGAAGAGAAAAAAAACTACCAAAACCAAAGAAACTAGAAAATATGGTTTTATAATTCTTGTTCTTCCAGAGAATATTACCTTAAAAACTTTGTATTTCATAATCTAGTCAGTATTCACTGTAATTTTTGAGATATTATTGCTTTTTTTTAAATATTAATTTGACATTATAGGGTTCTAAAAGTTATTCAGTTAAAAAAAGAATATGTTCTTGAGATTGCCAGATGGCAAAATTATTGCTCCTGTTATTTCTTCTATAATTCCTGGGTATCTTAGGTCTCATTAGACCAGAAACAGTAAAAGGAAGGACAAAAAAGCCAGCACCAGTGATAAGCACAAGATGAAGTCTTGAATGTGGTCTTGTTTCTGCTTTGTATTGTTTTGTACACTTGCATGTGTGTCAAGCTAATGAGTTCTGTATTTGAAGACTGTACACCCTATTACTGTATATTCCTGACTCAGTTGCAGTAGGGACCAAGACTAAGGGTTCAGTTCAAAATTAATTCTACAAAAAAAGCGAAGTTCAGCTAAAACTATGTAAAATTCAAGTCTCTCAAAAGATAACATTAACCACAGACAATATCCATCTAGTCATCCCTTGATAATTTTTCATTTAGTTATGTAAATTCTGTTAGAGAAGAATTTGTGATTTTGCTGCAAATACGAGCAATGTTGACAATTTCAGCCAATCTGAAGTGCCTGAATGGGAAATTATTTCAGTTTTTTATAGATGTGATCTGTCATTCCTCCAAATGAACAGCATTTTCCTCTCTGCTGTGGCTAGCAGAAGACTAAATGTCAAATTTAAATATTATGCTGCTTTCCACATCTTGGAATTTAGAGGGTGAATGGGAAATAGCACAAGAAAAATATTCATGTACAAATTTTTTTGCCTGTATGAGCCTGTATGTGTTATATGTTAAACAGACATCACAGGGCAAAGACTGTGTTGTGTGTGGGTGGCTGCATATTCACATTCAGCAGCAGCAGTTCAACTATTCTTAGCTTGGGAAAGGGGCAAGCACCCCAGAAGAAGATTAGGAAGATTAAACCAAAAATAATAGTTTGGGAGACAAGAATAAAACCAGGAGCCCAGCATATCTGCAAAAGTACCAGCTCTAAAAGATAGCTGAGCACAGACATAATGTTCTGCAAATCCTTCCCATGAAAAAGGATACCTGAATACCTCTTTGCCTTTTTCTGAGAAGCAAGAGGAGGTGGAAGGCTTCTGAGGATCTTTGGGTACTTTTTTCTGTACCTGAAGATTTTTTGAAGGAACTTTGAGCATATCTTGCTGGACATCAGAAACAGTTTTAAATCTGAGTTCAAGATTTACAATAGTTGCATTTCTCATAGTCAGAAACCAGGATCCATATCAGTACAAAGATTCTCTAGACTGAGCTAATGTTTTTTACCCAAAGGAAATGTATGGTCATTATGATTTGTCCAGCTGTATTATTTTGTTAAATAATGTGAGACTTGAGTATTGCTTAGTGGTAATAATTTCCAGTGTTCGTATACTCCCACTCTCTTTTTATCTTTTTCTCCTTTTTGCCTATATGCTGTCTTTCTGTTGCTTCTTTCTGTACAGGACTGGTGGCATAGGAAGCCTGCTGTTGAGAAGACACATCACTGAGCATCTTTCTCAAAGTAGTTTCTCGTTTAAGGTTGATATGGCAAGAACTCCATTACATTTAAGTTATATTTGGTCTTACAGAAAAAGGAACCTGTGATTTGAGCAAAGAAAAGTGCAGAAGAAGAATCTGCAGGCCAGACTCAAGGACTCATCGATGCAAATGTTCTAGTGGCTTTATTTTAAGTCGAAATAAACAGTTTTGCGAAGGTAATATGTGAATATCCCATCAGCTTTATACTATCAGATGAAAAAATTCTTCTTCTTTCACTTTACTCATTTCTTGAGTATGAAAAAAACACTCTAAGATGTTAAAAATTGAATTGTGTCATTTAAGTTTTGTGTCCTTCCAGGTTCTGAAATAGTCTAAAAAGGAGACCCATGAAAGTATCACAAGGGCTGTTCTTGTGTGAAATTTTTGGTTTTAGTCTGAGTAGTTAAATGAGCTTCAGATAAGTAGACATGCTTATGGGTGCTTATATAATCTCTAAATAAAAATTAAAACAGATCTATCACCAAAGGTGAAACATTAAAAAGTCCTGCAACAAGGTGGCTTTCTGAAGGCTCCACTTTCAAAAAAAAAGACACAAATTCTGAATATGTTTCTAAATGTTTTAATCTGGATTGTCTTAATAAAAATGAAAATCTATCATTACTGGTAATAGTAGCTGTTTTATTTATATATGAATAATAGCTATTTTTGTTAATCACTTTTAGAAGCATCTTTTTCATATCTTGTCCAGATTTAAGAAGGCATCAAAATTCCTAGCTTAAATCCGCCTGAGCAGCATCCATCCAGTTCTCAGGAAATTCACCAGGATTGCTTTCTGAGTCTCAACTTCTAAACCCCATTTGGGTTTTGAGAATTTTACTTATGTTGAAGCCAAATATTTTAGAATAATTTTTGTCTGAAGAATGTATCTATTGCAATTTCTTTTTTTCTGACTCAAACAGTGTTTAACTGACAATGGAATCTGTATGGGAAAACATACTTTTGAAAATCCTCTATGTGCCTATGCAGGATGCATGCAGCCTGAGTAGGTTTTGCTAGAAGGCTTTAAAGCTGATGTGAATAAGTCTGCAAACTTACTTTTATGTCATTTATTAGGAGAATGTTTTTGTAAAATGAATGGGAAAAGGGGGTGCTTTCTGAATACTCTTAGTTTGTTTCATTAATCTATTTCCTGACACAGGCTGATGATGTTATTCTGACACAGCAACTGCTTCTTTTGGCAGATATCAATGAATGTGGCTTCTGGAATCATGGCTGTACTTTGGGTTGTGTGAATGTCCCGGGCTCCTATTACTGTACCTGCCCTAGAGGTTTTGTTCTGCTTCCTGATAGGAAAACATGCCATGGTAAGTAGCAGAAATACACGAATGCTTTGAGTATGACATCGAATAGAGTCCTTAGTTAACACTGGAACTGCTGAAAGTTTTATGTGTTGAACTGCTTGCTTCCAATCCCTTATCATGTAAGCAGGGTCAGCTTAAACTGAGCGAACCAAATTCAGATGTCATGTTTACAGAAGTGTTAAGTTAGATGTGAGTAATCAAGCGTGAGCCTCTTCGTGAGCAAAAAAGAAAAACAAATAGAAGAGTCATGTCTCCAGAGAGACCTCTTTCCTCACATTAGGCTCTGTGGCACATTCTAGGTCAATAAGCAGTTACATCTTTCTAAACATCGTCTCTGAATTTGGCTTACATTTGGTATCCCACAGAAGAATTTACACAGTCTCCAAATGAGACTGTGTAAATTAGATGCATGTTCACCTGTTTACAACAAATAATGCACAAGGTAGTACTCATAAAATTGTTTAACCTGGGGATTTGCTGCACATGTATGTTTCATTGAGCTTTTTTTCTTTTATGCGTTAATCTGTGTACAAGAAATATGCCTGAGAGAATTTATCAGTATAACATAGGTGCATCAAACAGGAAACTCTCTGAAACTGGATAAATGTGAATAAATTAAATGCATAGAACACAGAGAAGTGGAGTGAAAAAACAGAGATTTTTCTGTCAGTAAGCTTTAAGAACCATATTTTAGTTATAGTAAGTGTCAGAGGTGGAGGTGTTTTTTCCTCCTTTATGCAGCGCTGTGTATATTCAGCCTACAAATTAACTGAGCCTTTCTGAAGTAACTCTAGAACATAAAATGTGAAGTGCATCCAGGTTTTGAGGTCTTGGGATATTCCCAGTGACTTTTCTATCTCACAATGAAAGGAAGCTTAAGCACAGACAATGATTCTTCTACCTTGTTTCCATGGAAATAAAACACTGATAAATACCCCAAGTAGAAGTGCCAGTGCATACCAATGAGTTCAGGATGGATAATGGCAGGGTCACGAACTAGAGTGTATTAAATACCACTACCAGAGACTAAATGCAGCTGTAGAGTCAAACAGACTCTAGCAGTTCCTCTATCTATTTTAGACCTCCAAGAGTCATTTCTCCCTCTGTATTTAAGACGGAACCAGGAGCAGGATTCAATGACCCAAACATGAGGGTCCAGAGTGCATGTGAGAACTGCAGAAGGCAGCCAGACGTAACAGAAGACCTATGGGAGACCTGCAGCCAGAGGCTATTTGGAATTGTGATATTCTTTTGCATCCAAAACAACCCTTAGACACAATGCAACTCAGTCTTATTCTGGATGACTAGCTTGAACTTTATGCCTACATTTTGAGTGGCTCAAATTAGATAGAAAATAATGTTTTTCTAACACAGGCTAGGGATGCAGCATGGACAGTATAACTCCTTAACTACTGCAACACAAGGCAGATATGTCACCAACTACTCAACTTGAGAGAGAAAGAAAGAGAGAAATGCAAGGTGAGAAGTCCACATGCTGACCAGACATTTTGGTGCTTTGTCTTCCAACTCCAACTCCTTTACAAAGCTCTTCAGCTAAAGCCGCAAGCTCTGGCAGGAAAAACCATGAGATCAGTTTCTTAACCCTCTTCACTGTTCTTAAGGGGTTAGAACAATCCAGTCCACAGTGCAGTTGCCATGGAGAAAGCAGTATTTGCAACAGCTATGCTTAAGCTGGTGTATGTAGCTGATTCAAAGAAGCAGCTGTGGGAAACTTGCATTTGTTCAAGTCTGCAAGGAGTGTTGCCATGTGGCACTAGAATTGGCATAAAGTGCTACAGCACTGCAATGCAGAAGGTGGAAGGAGCATACCCTGTGAAATTGCATTAAATAAATACCCAGAAAAATATTGACACTCCAACAATTGGAAAGGAAAGGAAAGCTAATGCCAGGTCTTCAGATGATTTTGCCCTTAGAGCTTTAACCATTGGCACTAAGGAACATAGCTTTATTTCTGGAATATGCATCTCCCATTTTTCTTGGTTCTAGCCCTGTTACTTTTGGAGTAGTAGGAAAACATCTTTTCCTCATTCTCTTTGCATTTTATACTGATTCTTTCAGTGTACTTATTCTTCCTTGCAGTTTTCAAAACCTGATATATTTTTGATAAAATGTAAAAAAAGAATGTTTTTAAAATTATTTCTATTTTTATAGTACATTCCCACACAATTTGGAAAATTTAAAGCTCATCAATATTATAGCTTTGGGACCAAGCAATTTTGTCTTTCTCATTTCCTATAATTAGGAGAGGGTGGTGGGGACAAAAGTTGGAAAAACCAAAACAAACCACAACAAACCCCAGAAAGACCACAGAAGTGTTGTACTCTCAATATTGCACTTCTATTATTTTCTTTTTTTTTCCTGCTTTTTCTGTGCTAACAACTTTTTTGGTGGACTTTGTGATTTTTTTTTAACAAAATTTAAACTCTTTTTCCTCTTCAAATCACTGTAGAGCTAATTTCCTGTACAAGTAACAACACCGAATGTAGCCATGGTTGCCTTCAGACATCTAAAGGACCGGTTTGCTTTTGTCCTGAAGGATCTGTACTCAAAGTGGATGGCAAAGCATGCACGGGTACGTAACATGTTTTCTAGCGGTGTTGACTGCCAAGCTCTGTTTGTTCTTGGCACTGAGATCCAGGAGTGAATGAAAGCTTTTTACACTCATTTTGCATGGCTGTAAATGACTGTACAAGGTCGAGGCAGTGGAATGTCAGGCACTTTGAGTGCTGAGATGAACTATATTTATCTTCATTTTTTAATAGATGTTTCTTAGCAGCAACATCTGATGTTTGCAGGCCAAATGTCTTTGTCGTCCGAGCGAATCGAGGCACATCCCAGATGTTTGTTGCAGTGTACATCTAAAATTTGCATTTGAGGGGAAATACAGGTACAAAATTGGCTTGGGTGAAATCTGAAGATTACTCTATTGACATCATGCAACCCAGGTTTAGAGTCTTTCTAATTTACAGTGATTTCATCTGATTGCCCACAGATGGAATTTTTGCCGTCAAAATATTAGAAAATGCTGCAGCCAGTAATCTCTCATCCTCCATTCCATCAAGCTTTCCAAATTCAGGGGACAGTAACTTTTCAAAAGTATCTTTACATGCTTAGGGGTCAAAATAGCACCATTAATGCCAGCCACAGGCCCTGAAAAACCATTTTCCCTTTTTACATCCTTTGCGTACCGTGGACTGAACTGTATACATAAGTTCAGTCAGAGCTGCTGTTTTGTTATGAACAGTTCACTGAGAAAGCTCTGGCTGACATTGAGGCTATCACCATTGTACAGCCCCAGGAGGAAAGAATATTTTCTTTTTGTATGAAATCTTTGTTTGCGTATTAGAAAATATCAGTTCACCATCCTACTCTAACTAACTTCTGCGGACAGAATGGCACTAACTTGATGTTTCTTTACATGGAATGAGAAGTCTGATAAAGATATTATGTTATTGTGGATGGAGTGAGATTTA
Organism: Forpus xanthops; assembly: GCA_032466535.1. NCBI lineage: Eukaryota > Metazoa > Chordata > Aves > Psittaciformes > Psittacidae > Forpus > Forpus xanthops. Next base: position 85,886 of record JASSUY010030631.1, on the reverse strand, counting down.
CATGGGAGAAAGTGTTCTCTGAAATAACAAAAACATGGAAGCCGCCTTCATATATATCCTCTCCCCCACTCCATCTTGTATTGTGAATTTTCAGGAAAAAACTACTACTTTGCTTTTACTTCACTTGATTTCTGCTTTCAGCAGGAGGTATTTTAGTAAATCTACAAGTCACTGAGACGCTTTGCATTGTAGAAATTCCGAGGGAGTAATTCTTTCACTTATACCTCTGATTTTATAACATTTTTTTTTTTTTAAGGTTGTACATCTCCAGATAATGGTGGCTGTAGTCAGATATGTTCTTCACTAAGTCCGTCCTCCTGGGAGTGTGCTTGTTTTCCTGGATATAAGCTTCAGCGAGACAGAAAGCACTGCATTGCCATAGGTTCGTATCTTGATATGCCTGCAAATTTCTGACAATGAAAGCATAAACACTTTAGAATCCATTAAAGCGGACTGCATAGCTTGGATCCCTTTTCACATTGGTTTTAGGTTACTTTGTGAAACTTTTGGGAAATACTATTTTTTTTTTTTTTTTAATAACTTATTTTAGAAATATACTGAAACAAGCAGCAGGGTATGGTTCAGTCTCCCTCATGGAAGATTCAGTCCATTATCCAACTTCTTCATTTCACTCTGGGCTCCTGTATTGAAGAGATCTATCTGCACTCTTCCGGGTTTCATGCCTTTATATAAATATGGGTGTAGTTTCTGCCCAGTGTTACAGAATTGCGATTGAGGCATCTACATTTGGAAAACAGGGCAGGGGATAGACTGATGAAGGACCTGTCCTATAGGTACAAGGATATTTCTCCTCAACTGGCCCCAGGAAGCCCAGGTATTTGATGTGCATGTTTGGGTTTCAGATTCCAGACCCTTCAATTTCTTCTGAGAAAAGGGAAGACTCTGTTGAACAGCAAGCTATGAGCAATTGCATGAGAGAGAGGAGCAAAGAGAAGTTCGTGATTTGTTTCTGGGATAAGGGAAAAGCTTCATTGTTTTTGAGAATAGCATTTTTCTTGCTTATATTGTGAAAAGCTTGGTGATCCTGTAACATGCAGAGGGAAGACTGTCCTGAGGCTAAGTCACTCTCTGAAATGCAGTGGGAGTAGTGGCTTCCTTTAACACAAATCTTGAAGCTGATCTTGGGCAAGGCATTGAGGCTGAAAACCTATAATCATATTTATCTTTGATTTCTAAGTCCAGTGGAATGTAGGAAAAATGCCTTCATTTCTTTGTGCTTCTGTTCCTCATTTTGTCTTTTAATGTTGCTTACTTACAGTGTTAGCTAGGTAGTAACACAGACTAGAGATCACTTTTAAACTAGTGGAATTAACATATGTGCACTTTTTTTTTCATCAACAGGTCCTAAGCCATTTTTGTTATTTGCAAATGGCCAAGATATCCGACAGATCAGTTTTGATGGAACAGATTATGCAAGTTTACTTGACTGGCAGATGGGAATGGTCTTAGCGCTGGACTCTGACCCAGTGGAAAACAAGGTAAGGCATTAAAAATGAGAGGATTTTGAAGTGTTGCAAGGACAAATGGATTGGGCTTTCATGTGCCTTAACCTTTCTAATGTCAGTGATCAGATTACATGTTGTGCTGCTCGTTGTTCTGTTGCCTGTCCAGGTGCGCAACTGCTACGGGATGTCAAACACTAGTCGTAGTTTCATCCTTTATTCACTGAGTGAATATTGATGTTGAATGTATGTTGACATAGCTACTCACAGAGAATTCTGATTTCTAAATTCACTGCAAGTATGATATAATATTCAAAGAATTTTTGTATGATAGTTTTCTCCTTTAAGACTTCAGTACCTTTTTACAGTAATGTAGTGTGGGCTTTTTTTTCACTGAGTAGCTGTACAAACAACAGTATCTTTTTTTCTGTACAACTAAATCCCATGATCCCTTCTAAATGTAGGAGTAATCTTAACAAGAATTATGTCCTATGTCCTGACATTATTGAAAAAAACTGGTGAACACTCACTGGATTTATTGCTGTTATGAAGTATTTTCCTTATATTACAAGATATTGCCATTGGAAGTCTCCTCTGCATAAAGAGTTGTTTGTGTGGCTGTGTTGCAGTGCCCTACTCCTTTCCTGCAGAACTGGGAAGAATAGGTGTTCAACTGTGCTTTGCTAAACCTTATGTGACAGATAGTTATTTTTTTTCCCATGGTGGGACTTGTTTACACTGTAAAAGCATTACAAAATGATACTGGATGGTACAATGGAAGCTGATGAGGAGCTCAGTTAAGTTGCTGGACACATCTCAAGGCCTGGACTGACACAGCTAAACAAGTGTGAATGTTACTAGATCTGTGCTACAGGAGGATCATTTCAGGTGCTGCTGGAACATCGCCACTTGCTCCTGAAATAGGGCCCTGCTGGGAAACTAGCAGTTGTTGAGTGCTGTGCTGAATGTAATTCAGCTGCGTCGGTGACAGCGGCTATGCACTGTTCTCCACTTCTGCAGGGAGCTCAGCATGACAGCAGTGTTGGCAGTGAGGATGCAAGGTGACACACAGGTGGCACTGAGATGAGGTGCAAGGTGAGCTACTGCTCAGCATTGCTCTGCTTTCCCCTGGTAGCTGAATTAGCCAGTTTAATGCTAAAGGCCACCCTCCTGCTTTGTTTGACCTCTCGGTTAGCATCAAAGCAAGGTTGTTTTGTTACCATTTGCAAAGAAAGCCTCAGCATTACTTTGCATATGGTTCTGCCAAACAGTGTTTGGCTCCCTCTGGGTATCAAATACAAAACAATTTTTCCCCTCATCCTTGGAAAACAATCTTCCCACGAGCAGAAAGCTTTTATTTTGACCCAAAACTGAGAAGCTTCTTCTAGAAATGTTAATGTTTTACAGAGCAGAGACCTGGTGAAACATTAAGACAAGTGCAGGCTGAAAGAGGTGGAGGAAAAAATAAAATAGAAACAAATTATATAACTCCTTTCCCTTTCCCAGCTCCTTGACACACATACACTGCTACTTTCCCCTCCCCACTCCTCCCTCTTTAAAATGAGCAGCCGTACTTTTGCCTGCTCCTACTTTTGCCTCCTCAGCTGTGCTTCATGTGAGGTAGTTGCCCACTAGAACAAGACTGCAGGATATTCAGAGATCTGTATATAGGGCAACCAGGATTTGCAGCTAAGCACAAGCTGCCTGTAGAAGTCATCCTGGTTGAAAGATAAGTGCCTTTTTGTTTGATCAGGGATCACAGGTTACTGTGCAGCCTTTTTGTGAATGAGCAGTTTATGGAACTTTCAAGATGAAAGAGTTATTTTAGAATTGGAATTATTACACAAGAGAAATGGAGCAGAAAGTGAGATGGGAGCTAACAATGCCTCATCTGTTATTTCTTCACAGATTTTCTTTGCCCACACTGCCTTGAAATGGATAGAACGAGCTAATCTGGATGGCTCAAATCGTGAAAAGGTTATTCATGAAGCTATAGATATACCCGAAGGCCTTGCTGTGGACTGGATTAACCGTAAATTGTATTGGACAGACAGAGGGTACATGCTCCACAGTGCATTTATGTTGAAGCATGCCATAAAATATTTGGGATAAATGAATGGTGATACAGAAATAGCCACGATATCACTCTAAATTCAGGGACGCTTCACATTCTGATGGGGTAGCTGTAATCTCAAGTGATTACAGTTGGAAGGTTCTTTAAAACTGAAATACTGGAACTTTACTTTGAGTCTCCTATTGTATTTTTATCTTTGTCTTTCCAAGAAGCAAGGGTTTGCAAGGAATCTAGAGCATGTACTGCATATATACATATACATATGTGCACATGTGCATGTGAATATATATGTATATGCTTCTATTTATATAGATGTACACTGCATGCGTGTATATCTAGGTATATCTTTATATACATATAGTTAGATAAAAATATTAAGTATTACTGCACTGAGTACATCTGGGGCAGAAGTCAGCATAGTTGACAGCTGCAATCATGCCCCTTTAAACTAATAGAGAGCCTTTGTCAACTATCTTTGGTAAAAGAGGAAGGATCACATGCAAACAACATGACTTCACGTTTCAACTGATATCAAACTTTACATACAGAGAGAAGCACCTTTGGTGAAAAGACAGTGTCAGGTCTGAACAGATAATGAAGACTCCTTGAACAACAGTCACCATGTTTCAGTATGACCCATCATTTATTAGTCAATAAAAAGTGGTCTTGAATGTCCAGATCACACTCCTTCTCACTTTTATATATGCTGCTAGTCGTCTTCCTTGCTATAAGGTACAATCTTGTCTACATTATTGCACTCCCAGATAAATACACCACTGCCTCTTCTGAAATGGGAAATTGTGGTGTTTGTAAAACAGTCAAGGATGAAGCTGTGAATTTTTGTCTACCACTTTCTTCTCACTCACTGCATTTATCTGTATTCCACATTTGAACAAATATATTTCTCCTTCCATCTTTGTGCAGCCTTTCTTTGCAGGTTCAGAAAGGCATGGAAAGTTGTAGGCTTGCTTTCAGGTGGAGCCTGATATTTGTTTGGCAAGGTGAAGCTTGTAGCAACAAAGAGTACAGTTTTCTGAGAGAAGTTGGATTGGGAGACTGGCAATATATATTCTGTACTTGACTCTGCCATAGATTTTATGAATCATTTTTATCAATACGACATTAGGTTCATTCTTTCCTGTAAAATAGATAAAATAAATAAAATGCTTGGCTATCTCTGAATGAAAAATGCTATGTAAAAAGTCTAATTTAAAAATTCTTTACACATTTGATAATGCCATTCTGTTAGGAGTTAGTTTTATGCCTGACTCCCTTTCAAGCTAGCATTTATCTATTAGTGATCACATTTCCAACTCATTATCTGCCCAAAGAAGGAGAACTTCATGTCTCTTGCAGGGCAGCAGGTATTTTATCATCTGGACCTGATGATGAAGCTGTGACATGAATTACCTGTTGATAAAACTACTAGGTATCCCACATCAGCAGGATTATTTCCTGTCACTGAAAAGTTATTTATCGCAGTTTTGTGCTGAACTAAACCAAGGAAAAAACTTAGTACGTTAGGTAATTAACAAGATAGTATGGAGAATCTAACAGTGCTCTGTGTGTTGCAGGAAGGCATGCATTGAAAGGAGCAATCTGAATGGAATGCAAAGAAAAATTATCATCTGGGAGGATATCTCCCAGCCCCGAGGGATTGCCATTCACCCGTTTGCTAAGTAAGGAGTAATAAACGCAGTTAATTGTGTATTACTTGGGGAATTTTCTTAAAAATGGGGATGCCAACCTTGCCTTTTGGCAGGGTAAAAGTGAGCTGGTCTCATTATGATAGTCAGTGTCTTGCAGAGTTGCAAGAACTGCAATGGTTTATTGCTGGGTTTCTCTTGTGAGTTTGGATGTGTTCTCTTCACCTGTGGATTTAAAAAAATACCAGAAGCATTAAAAGATATTCAGTTTAAGCTAAAGAAATGCGTAAGCAATGGAAATTATCCTGACAGCTGTAAGCACCACTCTGCAAACTTTGATGGTTCTGTATCTATTGCTGTGAAGAACATAGTTTTTAAACTACTTAAACCAACGGTTCCTACAAAGGATTTTTTTTGGCCATGTTTCAGTTTTTGAGGAAACTAAACCAGACCTACTGTTGTAGAGATTTGTTGATTTAAATGCACTTCGTATCTTCTTACCTAGTGCTGAGTTGATGACAGGAGTTTGGAATGTTTAAACTCTTGATGAAATTCTGGCCATTTTAATCAAAGGCAAAGCCTCATGGATTTCAGTCAATATGCCTCCTGTAGTAGCATGGTTTTAAATCTGTTGGGTTTCTTCTTTTTTTATTTCTTTTTTCTTTTTTTTAATGCTCATATCCTGCTATAACTGAGTACTGATGAACCAAAGAATGAAGCAGAGTGGGAAGGGTGTTTTGTTAGTTTACGCTGGACATATGAAAGACCTGAAAGAAGCTCTTTCAGTAGAGGCTGAATGCAATAGAGACATTTTGTAGGAAAACATTTAAGAACAGGTAGTTTAAGGGAGATTTGTCTATTAGAATAACTGGCAGAGTCAAAGCTATCCTACAAGGGGAAAGGGAGGGCAAAACATCACTGAATTCCTTATTAGAAAGCTAATGGTTGGTTAAGGAACAGCCATTATAGCAATGTCTGTAATTGTAAAGTCAGTATTGAAGGGGGATCTGAAACACAACTAAAGCTATTGAAAATACTGATCTCAGCATTGGCTACAACAAAACTGCTTATATCAATAAAGCTAAGTGAATATGTGGGTGGTTTCAGTAAACTTGACAGAGTTAGCTGCTGCCTGGGCGGATTGGAGTCCAGACTTTAGAAGTAATTTGTGGTTTTGGCTATCCCCATAATGAGCTGCCATCAAATAATGTGTGTTCATTGAAAAATGGGATGTACTCAGCAGCACTCAGGACCCTAGAAAGAGACCCTGAGAATCATGATTTTATGACAAGAAGAAAAGAGGTTGGGCCTAAAACTGGTTTATTAAAAATCAACAAAAAAAAAAAAAAAAACCAAAAACAAAAACCAAACAATACAGCCAAAACAAATAAAAATAAAACCACAAAAAGCCTTGAGGGCTTTTGATTGCTTTCCATGGCTGGTGAGTAGTTTTGGTGTCATTTGTGTATTGCTACGCCCTTGTTTAGACAAGGGGCCAGTCAACACATCGTCTTCTGTTGTCTGGGTTTGCTAAACTGCTATGAGCAGTCATGTGGAAGACACAAAAAAGCAGATATGAGGAGCTGTCAATTAGCATAAACAGGAATTGTTGTTCAAAGGTTTTGTGCCAACAGAGTGAGGATTCTGCATAAACCCCAATGTAATCACCTGGAGTCTTACGGCAAGTGTGAAAAGATCAGCGGCCAATATATTTCCTTGAAGGATGCAATTTTTCTCAAGTGCCTCAGGCCTATATTTCTTTGATCTGACCTTTCTGCTTTGAAAGAACTCCGTGGAGAGGAGGACAAACATTTACTTACTGACTTCCTGTATGCATTTTGTTTTCTAAAGGAGATTATTCTGGACTGACATGGGGGTCAATCCCCGGATTGACAGCTCTTCATTGGAAGGCATTGATCGCCAGGTTATAGCCAGCACTGGTCTGGTGTGGCCCAGTGGAATAGCTCTTGACTACTTAGCTGACAAGGTGTACTGGTGTGATGCTAAGACGTCCGTGGTTGAGAGTGCAAACCTGGATGGTTCTGGTCGTCGAATTCTTTCCCAGAATGATGTAGGTGAGGCTTTGGGGTTGATAATTACCTACTGCTGACTGTCAGTGTGCCTGTGTGTCTGCACATGTACATGTGAATTATCAGCCAGTGGCTGTGCTGTATATTCCATGCAACTCTCTGTTGAGGTTAATGGCATCCATTAGTTCTTAATTCTGTAACCTAGTTAACTTTTATTCATTTTAGCAAAAGAACACTTTTCTAACACTCTCTGCTTTTACAAATCAGCCACTTTGCATTCTACAGACAACTTTTCTGCCTTCACAGTAAAATGAAAAGAAAATGGTTTTCAAACATGGTTCACTTGTTCTGTGTATGGATGTTTAGTGTAATTCAGATTTTGCTGTGTTTATTACACCACTGAGTTATACTTGCATAAACTGGAAGAGAATTAATCTTGGCTGTTAAGGTCTAAGCAACTAATTTGCAACTAAGGTCTTAAGCAACTAATTTGCATCTTCACAGTGCTGAACACTGAGATGGCTCTAAACACTGGTCTAGACACTGACTGGAAAATTGATTTACGTAATATGCTGGTAGTTGTTATGGCTGAGATTTCTATTTGTGACAAGTAACTTTTTCTGGAGTAAGAAAGCAGAAGTATTAACAATGAGAAACCGATGCTGTACCACATCTAAAGTAAACCATATGCATAAGAATCTTGTACATGGCAAATTAGCTTCTGGAGAGAATGATTCCCTTTGTGCATGAGATCTTTCTGGGGACAATTTTGTCGATATGTATGCAAAACTTAGCAGAATGAGTACTTTTGGCTCGGGATCATGATTGCCGTGGGTAAAGACTCTACAGTCACTCTGTTAAGCAGCTGCTGTTCTAGTCTGTGCTCTGAGAAAGTTTGCATTCATCTCCTAAGCAGACACCTTCCTGCTTGTTTGAAGATGAGCAATGTGAAGTCTTGAAACAAGTAGTATTCTGCAGTTCATAAGACATCGAAAGGCCTGAGCAGAGTCATTTCCCAGCCTTCCTCTTTTCCCCAGCTCTGCATATTCTGCTGTATGCTCACCCTGAAACTGATCTTCAAAGCAGGACCCTGAAGCCTGTTGAAGGTGTCACTGTTTTCCTCCACAAGGAATGAGACAGTGTCTTCTTTGGAGAAAGCAGAGGAGGAGAGCTAAGAGCACTGGAGGAAAACAAAGCGTGGGAAAGAAGGAGGGCTTGGAGCAGCGATACAGCTGTTTGGAGGCTGGTGGGAGAAAAGGACATCATCACCTATGTAGAAAGGAAGAAAGAAAGAGCGGAAATGTAGGAGTATGAATTTAGAAAGGCAGGAAGACTTGATATCCTGATGTGTTGCCAGTGCTGTTAGTGAAACCAGAATTCAGCTTCTGTCCTCCGACAGCTGTACCCTGGAGGGCAGGAAGGTGGCATCCCTCCATCGGTATTTAACATGATTTTTTTTAATCACAGCAGCTCCCTCTAGCGCTCCTGTGCTGGGAATTCACTCAGTATAGCTGCATACAAAATAATTAAAATTATTCCTGCTCTTTCACCTGTTTTTGGCTGTAAGTGAAACAGCCTGTAAGAACTCACCTAAGGCAGTGAACAACACACCATTCCTTTTGTTTAGGCAGTGGGCTGTGTTTGCACTCTTGTGGAAAGGGTAGATGTGGTTATTCATTTTCCTGATCCTGCTTTCTCCATTGATGGCACTACATTTTTGGTTTTAATCCTTAATATATTTCTAAGCTAAGATGTTAAGGAATTGCAAGTCAAAGTGGGGTGTTTGTTGACAGATCCCAACATTGTGAGGATGGGGACCGTATCTAGATCTTGGGCTAGGTGTTCAAATTTCATGGAAAGAAATATTAAGAACCACACTCCACCAAGCATGGTTCAGTGGAGGTAGGGAACTGCTAACAGAATAACAATATGCTCCTTAGTTTAGCAGTTGAAGGCAGTGTTGTAGAAGTTTTCTCATGTACGAGTGGGTTTTGCCAGTTTATTTGTGATGTGTATTTAAGATGTACCAACACATTCTTCAAGGTTCCTGTTGTAATCAGTGAAAAGAAAGGAAGTTGCCTGGATGACCTACTGCATTCTGTCGATTGTATTAGCTGTTACTGTTGGCTAACAGACGGTAGATAACTAGTCACAGCCTACTGCTGCTAGTTGACTGAAGCAAGGAAAATTGATTCCCCTCCTGAATTTTGCACTGTGAAGAGTTGGCTAATGAATGTCTGTGCACGTTTATATATACATGTGGACAACTGTGTTGCACTTGTGTGCACTTCTGGTGCTTGCAGGAACCACACAGTGGGTTTGGGTCCCATCATGAGTCAGTGGCTATAGTGTCTGTAGCTCCCATGCTGCTCTGTGCTGGTACACTTTTGCAGGATGATACATGCCATGAGCTCCTCGTCTTGCTGCTATGTGAAGACTGCAACAGGAGCTGCATACCTCAGCAACTCTGTGCTGGGCCATTTACTGGCAGAGGTGAGAGTCACTCCACTTCTGCAAGACTGGTTCCAATGCTGTTTCAAGAAATAATAAATCTGAGGTAGAAGCATTTTGTGAACTTGATCTGGTTGAAGGTCGCCAGCAGCATAGGGATCGTATTGAGTCAGGCAAGTGCCATAGCCTCCTCTGCTAAGAACATAAGTAACAAGCTCACTGTCCATCATTCATGGATGCTTATCCCTCCCCATGAGATGTCAAAGTGGAGAAGTGGCTATGGCTATGCCACTGTGTTAGAGGTAGATCTGTATGCAGATACTGCTTTTGTTTACGTGATTTCTTGTGTGTGCTCTACAGATGTGGAAATGAGAAATCTTACTTCTTTTTAGGCCACCCTTTTGATGTAGCAGTGTTTGAGGATCACCTTTGGTTTTCTGACTGGGCTAGGCCATCACTAATGAGGGTGGACAAGAAGACCGGCCAAAACAGGGTACGTCTTCGAGGCAGCATGCTGAGACCCTCATCAATGGTTGTAGTTCATCCTTTGGCGAAACCAGGTATACTGCAAAAATTACGCAGTCATTCTCTTCCAGCCTCCTTTTATTCGCTGATACCAGTAGAATACATATCCCCAGGGAGAGGATTATCTTCTCAGAAACAGGCAGTTTAAGAGGCCTTGAATAGCAAGACTGGCATTTATTGAAAGCACCATCTGGGCATGTGTCCAAGAATGCTAACAGATCTTGTACACTTACGATCATGCGCAAGAATAGATTCTGATCAATTGCCACAAGGCTAACATAGTGTTCTAATTCCTATTTATCCTCATTTATTAGCACTCCTCACACACACACAAATAATAACAAATATCACAGGGAAAGATTTTGTATGTTTTATTAGATTTGGATCATTTTTATTTGGAGCAATTTCCCTGTAAACAGAAAAATAGGCCAGGGTTGAGAGAAAGTTATTACAGGTTCCCTATGCCTTTGTAATATTCTTTCAGGGAATTTCCGGACTCTAAATATTAAAGAAGAAGCAGAAAAATAGATTAAAAAAAAAAAAAAGATGTATGTTTTAAATACAGAGTATTTGAATCTGCTTCTGGTCAGAGGTTAGGTGAGAATATTTATGCTTTATTATATGCATCTTTTTATTAATTAACAAAAAAAAAGACTAGTTTCTGTCACTTATTTGTTTTCCAACTGCTTGAACTCTGCCCAGTAAAAAGGAAATGCTGACTGAAGAAGCCGCTTGTTAAGTTACCCATTTTTCTACATTAGGGGCAAATCCTTGCCTTTATGAGAATGGAGGCTGTGATCAGATCTGTGAAAACAATTTTGGAGTTTCCCATTGCACTTGCCATTCAGGATTTCGGAAGACTCAAGATGGAAAAACCTGTCATGCTCTGGATGCTTCCAGCACAACAGCAGGTATATTCCTCCAGTACCAAAATAAAAAGACACTTCTCCCTCCTCCCCAAACCCTTGAGAATCCTGACAGCATTGAAAAATATTCATCTTGGTCTACATAATGAATGATGGTTTCTCTGGAGAATGAAAACACTGGTGTATTGTCTGGGACAGTCACGTGTTTTCTGACCACTGTAATTTTTCCCTTGGCCCAGCACTATTTGTCTTTTGTCTTTGAGAAACCCCACCAGTGAGTGGTTTTAGGAATAATTTGAGGCCAGAAACAGGCTAGTCTGGGATGATACTCATGTTTATTTTAAAAGAAAGCAACTGTGATTATTGAAAAATTGACAAATGAAGGAAAATCAGAAAATTAACTACATAGATTTAAATGGTCTGTGTCACTTTTTTCTTGTCCTTCTAGGAAGTACCTCTGTGCACAAGGAGGCAATGCCGGTAGCAACACCAGAGACCTTGCTCCAGGGAACACAAACCAGTGGGATATTCAAGGATAAAGACAGTGGGGAAAGGCAGAATATTGGCATTTTTTTGATGGCTGAAATTATGGTATCAGGTAGAGTCTAATGATTGTCTTCCTTCTATTTACTGTGAGGCTCTGAACAGGTTTATAGAACAGAAAAAAATCATAGCCCTTAAAGGAGGAAAGGCTGAGTATTAAAACTGGTGGCATTCATGCTCTTAACCCTCCTACAAGAATGTGAATCTATGCAATTATCCCAGGTAGGATGGCTTTTCAGTTTGTTTGTCTCCATGGTCCTTCACTATGTCAACAGAATTTGACAATATTATCCAGGTATAGAGAACAAATATTTCTAATTTGGGACACTTGTGAAAGTTTTTCCCTTAGATTTTATGAATATATTAAGTTTCTCTGAGCAAAATCACCGTAAAACCACTGAATTGTACATATGTTTGATGACACTAGACCATTAAATTATACAATAGGTTTTGTCTACGGTAGTCAGAAATCTTGATGCTAAATGGTACTTTAACTTCCTCTAGACAAAGACAACAGCCCTAATGATTGTATTGACTTGTCATCATTAACCCTAGAAAGCCAAGTTTCAAACTTTGTATGCGCTGATTTTCTTCTTATTTTTTTTAGTTGGCTAGTTTGGTTTTTGTTTGTTGCTTTTGGTTTTTGTTTGGTTGTTTGGTTGGTTTGGTTTTGTGTTTTGTTTTTATAATATATATACACATCATTTTATCTGTCCACATGCATCTCCTGGTCATTTTTTTTTCCCTTTGTTTATACAATAGATCAAGATGATTGCTCAGCACTAGAATGTTATGCCAACGCAGAGTGTGTTTTGCTGGAAGACGGTGCTATGTGCCAGTGTTTGAAAGGATTTACCAGGAAGGGGAAATCGTGCTATGGTAACAAAATACATCAGTACAACCTTCTGGAAAACTGTTGATTGAGGGAGAAGAAAACCTATCTTTTCTCACACTGGCAGCTCTGCTGCGTGAGCTGTGAGAGAAAGGTCAATGGTATTGCTTGTTTTGAAAGGGGTGATGAGCAGAAAGCATGAGAGAGGGAATGGCTAATTATCCCATGGTTTATTTTCCCCTGAGTCATGAGTGTTAATCCTACTAACAAGCAATAACATGGACAATAAGAATAAAAGCATAATGTATTTATATGTAGAAACTACATAATAATAAAAGCTCAGTGGATAGACATTTGATGTATAATTTAGAAGTATGTGATAAGGAATCTCTTAAAATTAGTGCCCCTGATGTAATGTTTATGTGAAAGGCTGTTCTTGTTCCTTTCTAGCACTAGAAAAAGGCTCTAATAATCAGACAACATATTGCTTAGAGTGGTCTTTAAGTTTTTGGACTTGCACATTAAGTAAATAGAAGCACTTTTTTCTTTCATAGAGTCTGAGACAGGAAGGCATTAGAAACAGAACAATATACCATTTGGTGCCTAAACACAGAGGCTCAAAGCAGTCTATATTGCTATGGAAAGGAGAAAAAAAAAAAAGGAGGATGAAATGGGTACAAATTTTCATTCTCATTGTGGTACTTTTTTTTTTTAAGCTTTGTTTTCTTTCTCAAAATCAAGTTTTTCTCTGAGTAGGGTTTTACAATATGAGGATAGTTTTGAATAGGATCATTCCTTCCAAATGAGATTTTTTTTTAATCAAGTGGTATTTGTGGAACCTCTAGGCCTCCAGTTCAAAGCGGCTGGTTGACTGTCTTAGGCTCTTCAGAACATCCCCATCAAATTTCATACCAGGAAAAACCCTTCTCTTCCCATTTGCTTCAGATGCATAAATGACAAGTGACAGCACAGTCTGAGGGAGATTCATGATGTAGACTTTTCTTTTTATCGATTTACCTTACAGTTTCCTGACCAGTGTGTCCCTCCGTGTTTTGTCTCACAGATGTTGATGAGTGTGCCGTAAATATGGATCGCTGTAATAGAAACATTTCAGTCTGTATCAATACAGAAGGGGGCTATGTTTGTAAATGCCTGGAGGGCTACACTGGAGATGGAGTCCATTGCTACGGTATGGGCATGTGTGAGAACTGTGCTGTGTCTGGAAGGCTGAGACAGGATGAATGACCAAATAGCATGTCTTATGATATGTGCTAGCCTTCCATCAAGCTGTGAAACTGTTATACAAGCTGTTCTGCTTCTCTGTGAAAAATCTGGTAGAGGCATGGATCCTAACAGTGGCTCCTCTAGACATTTATAATTTCTTATTTTCCGATTCTTTCCTTCTTGTCTCAGCTGTGGCAATCTTAGCAACCAATCAATATGCAAAGCCTGTAGTTGTCAGTGAATACCTCCTTTCAGTATTTGCACTCTCTTTAGTAGCTATAGCAGGAGAGAGAGGAAAACCGAAGGGGAGGAAAGAAGTGGAGGTGAAGCAGTAGAGCTTTATTGGAAATCGTTGCCATGAATATAAACGAAAGCAGGTATTGAGTGTGTCATAATACTCATCAAATAATTCCAGGTCTCTTTAATAGGCATGAGGTTCAAGGCGTGACACTGACAACTTGAGTACATTTAGAGTCTTGTTAATAATCAGACCCACTGATTTTTCAATTCAGCTCTAATGCCGGGTCTTCAGTTCATTCACTTCATTTTGTAATATTTTAATCCATTTTAGCTGTGAGTATAAAGGAACAGGAAGCTTTCTCCCCAGTATTTGACAAGCACACAGTTTGTTCAGAGCTTTATGAGAGTCTTTTCTTCTCTTGTTCTTTCCTCTTTTCTTTTTCCTTTATAGTCTAATTCAAAGCCCATTAAGTTTGGACCAATTCTCACATAGTCTTTACCAGACTTTGGTTCTTTGACACTGATAAGGATGACTGAAAAATTAAGAACAGTATCATCATTATGGGCAAGGTAAAAAGTATCAGAGGCAGAAGGCTCAAGAATACATTTTGCCTACAATGGTCAGAGACCCAGAGCTCATGTCTTTGAGGATGCTTGATAGTGCAGACAGTAGGGACGAGCTCCTCTTGCTGTCTCAGCGCCACCTGCAAGGCATATCCCTAAGCAGCCCTGGGCCCTCACTGTTTGCCCTGTAATTGCTCAGTTAGAATGATCATGGTACCAATCACTATTATTGAAAAACAGTCCATTATCTTCCTGAAGTCCTAAGTCCAGAATATGGTAAGATAGTTTCCACAGCATTTTATAAACAATGCAATGTTGTTGTGATGTAAACAGAATTGAAACTAATTCTGTTATTTTCAAGCTTGATGTCTTGACATTTAGCATAGAAAACAGAAACTGGTGATTTTCTACATCAATTTTAGACACCTGCATTGCATACACAGTGTCCAGAGATGTGTCAGAGTATCCAAAGATGGTACAAGATAAGTTCATGTTGTGTTGCTGAAATGGCATTTCTTGGAATATGCTGCAACAGTTTTTTTTCCCATATTTTTGCTTTTAAAAGCGCTCTGAATTTTCTATAGTGTTCTAGACTATAGCTTGTTTAATTTTACGGTAGAAAATGTCCCAGTGGTTTATGCAATAATTGCACACAGACTGGGAGGGTAGATCTGTGATTTTGTTAACCCAAAGTAAATCTGGCAAATGTATTCTGCTGGTAGTTCATAAAGTGAACTAGAGGCTCCCAGACTCCGGTATGTGAACCTTTTGAAAGCTTACACCTCTGAGGAGGGTGCTTAGGCACTCAGCATCATGCATGTGCCAGCCTGGGGGATGAGTACCAGCCTGGCCAGAGCTGCCACTGTGGGCTGTGCTAGAGAAGGTGTGGAGGCAGGGTGAGAGTACGCAACAGGCTGTGCATGAGAGGTAAGTATCAGCCTAACATAAGCTTTGAGCATGGAAACTCCTGTTGTAGTCAGGGAGCTTCTTTATAGTAATTCAGAGATTCCATTTAAGTGTTTACACAAACTGGATAAGCCTTTAGATTTCTAGACCCTTTCCTTCTGTCTAAATATTTTGCTTAGGCTGGACCTGGTGGGTGGTATAGCAGTGGGCAACTCTTCACTCCCAAACCTTTCTGCTGTTTTACTGCAAGAATGTCAAGTGACGGTATTCTGTACTCATCTGCAGCGCAAGCTATGACTAGCAATGGCAGGAGTATATATATTTAGCACAAATTCAGTCTTCAACTACACTGCATTTGTTATGTTTTATGAGGAAGTCTTCCCTTCCTTTTCCCTGTGGAGGTCTTCTGCAGCAGCACAGCATGCTCTGATAGGCTAGGGAGGCTGTGATTACTTGGCATAGGAAATATGCTGATTGCTTCTCTGTTACAATTGCGTAAGGAAGGTCTTTAGTGTTTTTCCCCAGTGCCAGGAGACTGCAATGCTGCAACTTCTGCCCTTTTAACTGATGCTCTGAGTATTTCGTTCTTCTAACTGCAGACTGTTTGGGTGACAGATATTGATGAGTGCAAGACAGGGTCCCACACCTGTGGAGAGAACATAACCTGCACAAATACAGAAGGAAACATCACTTGCTCCTGTGCCGATGATGCTTCTAGAACTGGCATCAGTTGCAGTGAGTACATGGAGTGAACAATTAAAATTAAATGGCCCTTAACTAAGAACTGTGCTCTTGGATAAATTGTTATATCTGGCAATTAAGGAAACCCTATATAGTGACAATGGGCAACTTGTGGATTCATTTAGCAACACTTTAGGAGGCTGTTTTGAGGTGGGCTGAGGAGAGTGGATTTGAGTTTAGTTTGGAAGTTCTACATTAAGGTTCAATTCTAATTTTTATTGTCAAATATAATGACACATCTACCTAATAGCCTTTACAGTCAACAGAAGCATTTCCTAGAGGTGACATTTTTGGAGGCAGTTTCAGTCTGTGTCATTTTTCAAGCTCTCTGGTGCCTTCTTTTGCTTTGCAGAAGGCTAGCACAAGAATTGCACATACTTTATGTCCCATTTAATCTTCAGAATAAGTTAGTCTTTCAGATCAAGCGGCTAATTTTTCAAAAGGGCTCTGAAACTCTTTAGAAAATCTGGTTACCACTTTAATGATGGGAGATACCAGTTTAATTATGGGAAATAATCACTAGTCCTTATCTATCTGACCCTCATTTCAGGGCCTCAGCGTGATGGCAGCATTCTCTGAAAGCATGGAGCTGAGTGGCTTATCATCTTAATCTCTGTCAGCCCTCTTCATTGGGATGAATTTTACACCAGATCTGGAATAAAGATCTCCAGACAGTCTGATGATGAAATGACATTGTGATTGTCACAGATCTGTTTTTGCAGAAAAACAGAAGGAAATAATGGCTTTTTAAAGTAGAACACCTGTCAGAATCCCCATCCCATTTCAGTTAGTTAAAGACTTCAGTAGCTTCAAGTGTCACTTGGGATGCCTGAATTGACTTTAAGTGATGATGATTTTAAGTTATGCATGACCTGGAAGCAATGGATTCTAGGTCCTTCAGCTGTAAGTCTGATTCCTCGTCCTTGTGGGTTTTAACACACAATTTTCATTATTTGCCTAACAAGCTCTTTTAGCAAGTTGAAATTTCCTTTACAGAATGCAGTCACCCCTGGGGTTCAGTAAAACCATTCATTCCTTTCCACTCAGGCTTTTTGCTGTGGCAGCTCTCCTGCAAATGAAATTTTAAAAAACAAATGTCATTGAAGGTCATGTTGCAATAAAACTGGTGTGAGTCATAAAACTGATCCCATAAAATGTACGAGAGTGATAAGGGACATTTCCGCTCAACCATGCTGCTAGAAATTTTTTGCTGTGTAGATATTTGAGTCTGATCTATAGATTTAATGTGGCATCAAAAAAGGCTCCATCACTGGCAGTGTTCAAGGCCGGGTTGGACAGAGCCTTGGATGGCATGATTTAGTGTGAGATATCCCTGCCCATGGCAGGGGGGTTGAAACTTGATGATTTTAAGGTCCTTTCCAAACCTGACTATTCTATGATAAGGCAAAAAAGCACTTATTTTCTATAAGGGCATGTCTGCAATGTAGGTCATTCTGTGGAAAGATTTAGAGCTACCTTTAAAACTAGCCAGTCTATATATCTATACAAATGACACTGTGCAATTCAAAATTGGGTCAATAGAGTTGCCTGCTTCCTCAGTGATGCCGTTATCTGTGCCTGGGCTTGAAACTATAAAAAATGTAATCTCGAGTCACACAGAGATGTAATCAACTGGATGGCTGCTGCATAGAAATAATTTGCATAAGAACGACTTGCATGTGTGGAAACTTCTTAGTCTAAGATCCAAACAAATGAAATACAGTCACCCTTCACCTGTACATCTGACTCTGGTACTATGTGCATGGTAAAGATTTACTATACCCTAAAGCTGCATAGGTTGCAAATATCATTTAAGCCTGAGTAACTCAATAGTAAAGTTTTTCTTCAGAGCTGTACCTCTGTCTTTTATTGCAAATCTAGAATCAAGCCTATTTAGTATTTTGATCTAAAGTTCTGCATGCCTAAATTTGATAAGCAACATCAGCAAAGGAGTAACACACAAGTAATTAATCAAAATTAGAGATTTTTGCCTACCTTCCTTAAAGTTCTGGAACTCTTTCATAAGATGCTGCCAAAAGTTTGAGATACCCTTGTGAAATCCTGTGTTTCAGAAGCTGCTGTCACTCCCACTGTTGTCAGCCATGAATACTCTACAGTCCCTGTACAAGGTGATACTGTAGGATGCCCTCCTTCGTATGAATCATACTGTCTCCATGGTGGAGTGTGTAATTATGTTTCTGATCTACAAGACTATGCCTGCAAGTAAGTACAGAAATTTTTATTGTCTGTGCTGATGAATGGTACTTTTAGGGCTCAGCTGAGTGCAGAGGGAGAAGTGTTTGTCCATAAATTACCTGTTCATCACTCATGCTAGCAATTATCATCAGACTCTGCTCTTTTCTGTTAATGATCAATCCATTACAATTAATAACAGGATCAGATTTGTCCCCTAAGCACTCAATTCTTTACTCTGGAAATGTGAGATAAGTTGTGAAATGACTTAGAGCTCATGACTTTATGAATGAGGTGATTACTTTCTCTCCTGTGTAATGATGACTTATACCTCCTTGTTGTCCTTGCTGTTCATGTGTTCATCCAGCTGTTCATCCCAGCAGTCACTGGGATAGAAAAGAACCTTTGAGGCTGTCTTTTCTTCTTTGACTGTGACCACGGAGGAGAAGTCTGGTCAGCATCTTCCCTTACAGTTTGAAGAGTCTTTGTCCCTGGCAGAAAGGGTACCACATGATGGTCCTCTTAAAAGCAAGGAGAGTAGCAATAAGACCTCAAAAATGAGACTTCCTTCCTCCTGTCAATATTTTTGTGAAGCTTCATTCATGCTTCCCCAAATGCAGTTACTGGTAAAAGCAAAGAGAATCTCATATCTTCAGAAGTCAGTCGTGGCCTGGTCAGTGACAGAAAAGTACCATGGGGTAATAATTTCTTCAAAACCATTAGTGCTGGTGTTTAACTGTGTCACTTGATTATATTTTAATCTGCACTGCATCTTTCTTTAAAATCAAGCATAAAAGTAATTACAGTGGGACAAATCCAATGCCTGCCCCCTCCCCTGAGGTCTCACCTGGTAAGTGAGGACTTCTGCAGGGGATGAATGTGTTCCATTATAGAAAAATCTCCCTCTGTGTCCCAGAAACTTGTATGGCACTTTTATAACCCTGGAGTAAGGAGAGCAAACTTTGTTGCTAGTGGGTTTCTTTGGTCCAACCTTCCCTTTGGTCTTCCTTGTACAGCAGTGCAAGAACCTCTGTACCAGGCAAATCCTGCAAGCACTGCAAATCCTAGTCTTCCTTATTTTTAAATATAATGGTCTCCCTGCCTACAGAACTCTGTACCAGCAGGAATATGAAAAAAATATTATAACCTCATGTACGTACATGGGAATGAAGTGGGTGCTTTTTGATGTGGATTTCCTAAACTCAGCAAAGCCCTTGGGGAAAGCCATTACAGGAGATGAACTCAGGGTCATCTCTGGTATTTGCTCTAAATTTTTAGTGCCAATTTTAGAGGAATTGAAAACTTTTCCCTCCTCATTAAGTTTCTCCTATTGAATCTAAAGAGTCTACAACTGCAGAACTTTCACATTGGATCACATCTTTTTTCTCTTATTTGCTACGTGTTAGTGCATAATAAGAATTCAAATGTATGTATTCCTTAGCTGTGGAAATGCAAGGCGAAAAAATGAAGGAGTGGCCGTGTTTAGCCGTCTTCTTGGGAGTCAGGGCTTGCGCGTGGATCTTGCTGAATTCTCTCAGTGCTGACTTCTCACTAGATGGCAGCATTCACTCATGTAGGCTGTAGTATGTTAAATACCAACAAGTCATGGAGAAATGTTATCCAGCAAAAAATCACATCCTAAATGTGATTTGTATTTTAATTAATAAAAGCCTGTACACTACAAATTAATCTTCTAGTTTGTTTGGAATTTATTGTGATCTGGCATTAAAAAATTATTTTTTCTGCCTTCCAATATATGTGTATTCTTACTTGTGACAGAATGAGTGCTTGTGCCTGGTTTGATAATGAATGCTGATATAGTGTTTTCAGAACATTAGTTAAAAGCTGCTGCAGGTCAAATCCTGCTTCTTTTGGTCGTTTGATTAACTCTTTTGACTTGAATGAAACTACACCAATTATTGTGAGGATTTGAGCTTATTTTGCAGAGAAATCGTTATGAATTGTGTATACTTTTAATTTTTTATATTTGTTATTTCCTTTTTTATATCTCTCACCTTGGGCAGTAACATTAGACTAAGATTATTTTTGGTATATTTCTCACGTTATAGTAATTCTAATTTGAGGGTTTCATGGAGTGGTAAGATATTTCCATATTGGGTTTTAGAATTGTAAAACCAAGCAAATAAATGAAAACTTCCTACAGAAGAAGCCTGTATTAAGACTTAATTATGAAGCTATTTCTAATCCCATGCAAGTTTTTTTTTTTTTAAATCACTTTTGTTTGTCATTTATTTTAAAATAAAGATTCAGATAAAAAATTGATTCCCTTAACCAAATCTTTCTGAAAGTGCGATTAGGTCCCATACTGCCTATTTCAAAGAAAGGGTAGCCTGCTGCTGGAAACAGTTAAACAGAGAATCATAGGGAAACACTAATCACTAATTATTTTATTCTATTATTTACTTATTGGAATCTGAAAATTATAATCTCTCTGTTTAACTCTATAGGTGATTCAATAGCTTTGCATTAAAAGAAGTCTTTAATGTTGAATTCTACAGGTTTTGACAGCCATTCTTTTAAAGAAATTTTATCTTCATCACTACTAAATTCAACCAGGTATTTCTCTAATGGTTGCCAATGGTAAATCAATGCACAAAGTGTATGGTCTGTGTTTTTTCCTCTGCTGCCAGTTTCAAAGCAAGCTTGCTTCCCTTTGGCAGCTGTGTGACAGGCTACGTTGGGGAGCGGTGTCAGTTCAGCGACCTGGAGTGGTGGGAGCAGCAGCATGCTGAGCGGGTGAAGATGCGAAACATCACCATCACCGTGTGCGTAACAGGGCTGGTCATCCTGCTCCTGCTGGGCTTCCTGGCTGTCTACTGCCACAGGTAGTGCTTCCAAACATATGCTGTGAATGTATGCCACAGGGACTGAGGTGCTGCTGACTTTCACAGGGGGCTCATGGTGAAGAACATGAGCTGTTCTTCAGCTGGTGGAAATCACCATATTATCCTTGCTACTCATTTGCTTGTCAATAATTGGATCTATGAATAATGCAGAAAGATCTGGCATATATCTTGTCTACAATACTTACACTGGTGTTAGTGAGTGACATGTCTGAGGAAAAGAAGAACAGATCTTACTAGGTTTGAAGAGAAAGGATAATTTGTATTGATGAGAGAATTCAGCAGCATGCCATTTGCTTTTTGTTTGATTTTCCTTAAGAGCTCTAGATGTCTGAAATTGTCATGGTAGTGTTTGGCTCTTCTCTGCTAGCTATCCTGCTAGTTCAGTTTTGTTTCCTTTTTAGTGTAGTGTTACACCAGAAAGTGTCCTTGCTATAGAGAAAAGCAGGTTACTAACCTTCCAATACCAAGCTTTCACGTGATGCCTCCAGCAATGAATGTGAAAGTAGTTTTCCTTGCAGTAGGAAGAATAAAATCAGGCTTGTGAGCTTAAAGAACATCTGTTGTAAAAATACTCTCTGGCATTTTCTATGGCTGTAATGAATTGTGCAGGTTTGGGATTCTTTTCACAGCAAAAAAAAACCCCTACAGTCACTATTTGAGAACCCAGTCTAATGTTAAATTAAATGTCATCCATGTCCCTTAGACTGGAAAGTATTCAGCATTTAATAAGTTAGAGTCTGTTGGCCATGACCTTGGCAAATAAATATTCTCAGAAATTCTTGTTTAAATGCATATTTATATTTTCAAGTAAGCTAATAAAGAGCCAGACAGCAGCCAAATCATGAGTCTCCTACTGAATGATGCTGACCTGCCCTCCATGTGCAGGGGTTTTGTTTGTAGTTTAAGTTAATTTTAAAATTAGACTGTCCTAGGCACAAAAAACTAAGCTACAAAAGAAGTTAAATATGGAAGCTAATATTTTTCCATTCTTATTTAGTGGTTCCTAGCATATTTAGTCTATAAAGTAGAGAAGCTGCCAAATTTCTTATTTTCTATTAACTAATGATAGGGGTCCAGAATTAAAGCTAAGTTCAAACTAGTTTGTTCTCATGACCTGGAACTCAGAAGCTAATCAGTGCATGATACATATCGAATAGGCAAACCATGAGACTCTTTTATTTCCCATATATGTCATATAAGCTTATGTAATGAAAAATAGTCAGAATGTGGCTGGGTTTATGGTGTGAAGATATTCTTTCTCTTTTGTTGCTCTCTCTTTTGTCATTTCTCCCTGATTTACCTTTCTTGCCAAATGCTTTTGATCAATATAACTATTTATCTCAACAAGTTTTCAATTACATGCTTGACTGAATTCACATTGCAGCTGCTACTAGCATAACTAGACCAAAATGAAAACACTAACCTAAAATCCCTATTTAACTGGAGTCTAAAAACCAGCATTTGAGTTGAAATTGCTCTACAGCTTTTTCACATAATCTATTGCATATTGAAAAGTACCGATTAAGTCTGTAGTAGTCCTGTTCCTCCCCCTGCAAAATAGAGATGCCTACCTCAGTTTAATTGGAGGAAATGAAGTTGAAGATCTACACCTGCCAGTTTAAAAAATGTGTGAACCAGAGGCCAAGAATAAGAGTATTGTACTGGTTTCTCAATGACTGAAGCCTGCTGAAGAGCATTGTGTTAATGTTAGGTTAATGTAGTCTGACAAGTATGCAGTATGTAAAGTTTCCTATCTTTGGGATTCAAGAAAACAGCTCTTTTCCAACAACAGCAAAAAACCTACTGAATCACAGATTTAAACAGTCTCTTCACCTCAATTGGTGAAGGCCATGAAAAAAAAGGTAGGATTAGGAATGAGAAATTCTTGGCCTCTTCCACATGCTTAGTCAACTAAATTTCACTGCCTCGTCTGCTTGTGTTCAGTTGCGCATGAAGACTTCCATGCCCGCCAAGTCCATCTGGCATCTGTACTCTGCATGCTATAAAGTAAGATGTAGAATTTGTGGTCCTATTGAGCAGGCCATCCAGCTGAGGACCGTGCCTATATGTGAGATCTGTGAAATGGATTTTAGGACTCTTAAGTAATAGGCTTGAGTTTTGTCAGCACTAGGAGCTGCAGTGCAGAATGTGCACATCCAGGTGACAAAGCATGAACAGCAGCCTTGCCATGTTGTCAGGAAAATTCAAAATGGACTAATTTTCCAGCCTTCTGTACTGTGGATATATCCTCAGATCTGGCATCTGTTTCTGTTTGTACAAGCAGACCCAGTCTTATCCTTTACTGGAGACAATAGGAAGATGTAGAAATCTGGTGAGAAAAACCATGATGGAGATAGATAGGTCTTTCTCATTTACAGCAAAAAGCAAATTTTCTTTACATTGAATTGTCATGGTGGGAACAACATATGGCAATTTCAACACATGTACTTTCCCAGTTAGTACGTGAATGTGATACAAAAATAAAAAGAAAATTCCTATTTGCCTAGATACATGTCTATTAAATTTAATTTCAAATAGATGAAGTGAACAAATTTTACAACTTGAGACTTCTGGAATTTGAAGAGTTTAACATTAATTTCATTAGTTGATGTCTAGGAGAAGAAAAAAACATGTATGTAAAGTCAGTAAAGATGCACTTATTTGAAGCTCAACCAGTGTAAATGAGTTCTTTTTCTTAGGACCATGTTTTCTGTGTTGGGGTCTGTATGGGCTTTTAATAGTGCCTTACAAGTGATTGCTGTTTAACTGCAAAAATACCAGGTTTTTGATGTATGGATCTAGCCACTTAAGGCTGATTATCTTTTCCAATTCCAGGTTGTCTCTTGGCTTTTTTTCTCCTTGAGTTAATTCTGTTGGTCATACTTTTTCCTGGAATTGTCTAAATTCCAAATTTTTATGGCTTTCAGTTTGTGTATTTTATAGTAATTTCTGATATTTTTTTTCATAAATGTTGCAGATGAATGCAGAAATGACTTTCATAATTGCAGCTATCAATGGCGTACAAAAATAAAGTCAGCTTTTTATTTCTGGGTTTCACTCACAACGTTCATTGTATGGGCTGAAATCCAAATCTTTATAAGAGGAATGTATTAAAAATAGCATAATATAAGAAAAAGGAACAGGATAGTTAGAATTATGAGGCCTGTTTCTTTTTTTCCAATAAATGACCATTTACAGATGGCACATTGGAGCAAACATTTGTTCACTTCTTACTGATTTCTGTTTCTGACAAGCTGCTTGTTTTAACCACTGTGCAGTAATTGACAGTAATACATCCTTCCAATCCAGTGAAAGAAAGCAAATTATATGCCCCTTCTGTAAATACCCATAGCATGAATGTGTGAAAGGTAGCAGCATCTGTTCCTCCCAAAACAAAATAATTTGTTTCAGCTTTTGTTCTGTTGCAGAAGTCAAAACTTGTATAGGAAGAATCTCTATGCAGAAGCGATAAGAGAAGCCAGCAGCCGTGCTGACAATGAAAACATGACAGCTACTAGCAACAAGTCTCAGGTAACTACATTAATGTGGAGTAGAGAGGGAAGCAGGAAGGATCAAAGAGTGTTAGAGATCCACTTGAGATTATCCATCAAATAATTCACATCTTAAATATATTAAATAACTGCTAGAGTCACCAAGTGCTTTGCTGTGAACCCTAGTTCATCTTACCTCATTGTTATCCCTCAAAGTTCACAGCTGCCTGGATGTATTGCAACCATTATCCAGTGTTATTGTTAGCTTTGAAAACAACAGTTGGGGAACTGTGTTCTAAATTAAGGAAATGGCAATGTGATGATATGGCATATCACAGAGTTATTTTCACAGGAAACCATGCCCTCCATAAAAAAGGCTTCTTGGAAGTCAAGTATGCGCTCCATGAGATGTTGAACTTTATTTTGGGGGCTGATGAAATTAGATCTTTTTTTATTAGAGGTTACTTCCTTGTAAAGAAAAATAACCAGAATGTTATTCGGCAGTTTGGGAGGGAATATAAATACTGATTTTGCACTGGTGTAGATAGAAATGTCATCATGATCTGTTTGTACTGGCCTATTTCTGTTGTCATTTTTGAAGTTGCATCAGAGAATCTCTAAGGACCTGATTCCCACTGATATTAAAATGAAATTACACTGCTTGTGCATTGCAATTGAAACTTGAAGTGTGCCAAAGTGATGTAACTGGCATCTGTGCCAGGTCTGAGACTCCTTTCTCAGAATGGCATGACTCTACCCTGAAAGCTCATCTGCACACACATATCATTCAGCTCTGAATAAGCTGCTATAATGTAGGTATCACCATACTTACCCGGGTAGCACCAGATTAGCTAAGCACCATAGACTCTTTGAAACAAGTACAGTTATGTCCATGGTTTAGATTGTCTGGCAGGATTTGTTAGTGCATAGACACTGAAACAAACTATCAAACACATATCAAGAGTGCTGAATTGACTTGACCTGGTTTAGGATATATTGCTCCTTAGCTGGTCAACAGCATGCTCTTGCAGACCTTTCACTACCAACACAGCTGCTCCAGGTATTTGTCAGCAAATGTGCTGAATTGTGGCGATGCTTTCATTTGTTCACAGCAGAGAACAAAAGCACAGTTTACAAAATATCTGAGACTAGGAAAATAAGAAACATTTGTTGGGAAAGTATAGCTTGTTGCCTGGGAACACTGCTCTAGGAGGCCTGCAGATCATCAGCTCTGAGGCCTGCAGATCATCAGCTCTGTCCCCACCTGCTGTTGTCCCCCCAGTTAATGCTAGTGGTCAATGACATTTTTGCTGAACATAGAATAATAAAGCAGCTAAGCAGTGGACTGAATCAATAAAAATAAGTCCAACCTACTCATCTATTACACACTTGCGTTAAATTTCACCATGAGTTCTTACACTGGGAGACATCAAATACATTAATGATGTAATTTATTGCAAATGGCTTGTTGCAGGACGGCAGAAGAAATCATCAGCCCTTTGCTAATTACTGCTGCTTACACAGTAATGAATTCTTGTGGTTTCATGCATGTGATTTTCTCTGTGCTGATGTAGCCATTGAGCGTTAAGTTCACTGGGACTTCATGCATGCGCACACTCAGGATAGAAACTATGGAGTTGCCAAAAAGCAGCAGGAAGTTGTCTATTTCTACTGTTCAAGTGGATTACTGGAGAGCTTTTTTATAAAAAGGAGATTACACTACATCAGGGATAGAAAACTCTATAGCTCCTCAACTTTTAAGGCACTGAAATAGTTCTTTTGGTGCTGTTGATTTACCCATCATCAATAATCCTAATGAAGAACTTTGTATGGGGACTGAATGATGTGTAACCGACTTTAAAGAGCTCACAAAACTCATTCATTCTGTAGCCCACAGTGCTACTACTCATTTGTGAGGCTGGGGCAAAGGAGTGCAAAGACTTCCTTGTTCTTGCCCATATAGGCTAATGTAGTAGGTAAAGAGCTTTTATGCTATCACATATATCAAATGCTAGGCATTGTGATACTGAAACTGTACCTATAAGTTGTCCAAGTGCCACTCACTTTTTCCTTTATTTCTACTCTTTCAGGTGAGTCTATGTTTAGCTGAGGGTATGCCTGGGTATTTTTTCACATTCATATTAGAATTCCATAAGCCAGGCTAGGTTTGTCTTACGGATATGTAATTCTTGGTAAACTTCTGCACTTGTCTAAATTTTATTGCTGCTCTCAGATGTTTCACCCAGCAAGTGTTCTGTTTTGCATAGGAAAAGGTGTTTTGCACAGGGAAAAGTATTTTGAGAACTGTGTGTAGCTGAATCTCCTCCCAGGATCTGTCACATGTGGGTTAGCAGCTGTAAGACTACAGATTTTATGTAAATGAACAGAAGCCTAAGTAGTTACACCTGCTACATCTGTGATCTATCCACATAAAACCACCAATTACCCACCTGGACCACTGAATCTATCAGTCCTGTTGAAACATCTTATTTACAGATGCTTTCTCTTCTTCCCTGTCTCTGCTCTTTCAACATCCACTTTTTCCTCCTATACTGTTTCAGCACAGTGCTTCACATTGCTTTCCTCTACCTCTGAGTTTTTTTCTGGTTTCCTCCTGGTCTCTTCAGCCTGATCCCCCAGAGGGTCTCATCTTCTGTTTCGGAGGCATCACTTCCACTGTCACCACTGGATGACGGCATTGCACCCCCTAGATGATGCTCAATGCCAGAAAGCGTTTACTTCCCTGTGCCTGACAGGGTTTCTTACTGTCTGATTGCAGGACTCTAACACATTAAAAGTAGCCCTCAGAACTATGAAGAGGGTTGATTTCCGTGAACTTTTGCTCTTGTGATTGGAAAGGTTGATTTGCAAGGCAGGAAAGTGGGTTGTTCTCTTTACTAGACTGGGGCTGTGCACATCCCAAAGAAAGACTGGGTCTGTCATCAACTCAAATGTTTAATTATCTGCAGGGGAAGGGTCATTTCAGAAGCCAGGAATACCTTTTTCCCCCTGCTGTGGTTAGAGTGTGTGGACCTTCTAGTCTGCCTCTTGGGTTTCAGAAAACCAGTTCATTTTATATTATTTAGGCTCTGTGTATTTTGTGCATATTGTATGCATTTACAGTTTGCGGTTGTTAAGGAGTGTAACAGTTCTCTGGAGACTAAAGCGGTTGATCTAATTGAGTGTGAGACAGCAGATCCTCATCCTGCCTGTCCTTCAGAATATGGTGAGTAGGATTTCCTTCCTTATTAGATCTCTCCTCAACTTTGTACCAGCAGGAGCAGTGGCTGATAGAGGAGACAGAAAAATCAAAATTATATTTCTGGCCTGTTTAAAGCTGCTGTGCACAGCAGAAGCCATGTTTGTATTGCTGTGAAGAAGCCATTCAATCCTACATTTTGCAGATTATTCATGAGATATTACAACAGTGCTTTCACACTCATAAGATGCCAAATGCTTCTTGAGATAGTAATAATATCATATTTTTGCACCTACACAGAACTTCACAGGTTTGCTTCATAGCAAGTTATGCTCATCATACCAATGGGGAATGTAGATCTGTGGAATGACGTACTTTGACAGGCCTTGTTCATTCAGGCAGGATTACTGCAATGGTGTGAGGGATACAGGTCTGCTCAGAAACCTTTTGCCCTGCAGCAGCAACTATAGTTTTGCTTTTTGTGTGAAACGAGATGCTTGTCTGCTTAGGAATTGTTTGGTACTTAAACAAGGATGAGATGATTAACAGAGTTTTGCTTCCTATCCCTGGTGCAAAGGCATCAGGCAGCACAAAGGCACACAACAGGCTTCCATGGTTCACAGGTTACCTGCTGGACCACCCTGAATTTTAGGAAATGATGCCTTATATATGGCAACAGAATCTCCTGATTGCTCAGATCACAAGAATGAATGGAGAAAGACTGATATCCTTAAACATGTGCCTTATTTACCATATATACTTCCCAACTACAGAAGTCAGGAACTAGAGAACCTGGTTTGCATCAGTCACTTAAAAATATGCAAAGGTAAAAGTCTGAGGATACTCAAAAGGACAGGCATCTTCAAGATGTTCAAAATTGCCCATCCTTAGAAGTTACTTTATTCATATCGCATTTACATGGTTGGACTAATATTGTGAACACGTGTAGAACTGTATTGTCCAGTGAAGGAAGCCTGATGTTTCCCATTAGGAAGATCTGTTTTCATTTATAGTTTTATCAAATGCAGCTATTGGAATCGAAATTTCCCATGACAAGTGTCCAATTTTTTTCTTAATTAAAAATTAGAAAAGTGTCTCAACCATTTTAGACTCAAGACTGGTAAAGAACCTGATGTCTTTTCTAACATGTTAAAGAAAGTTCTTATACCACACTAGTGAATAATTCTAAGATTTTTAGACTTTGGAGCAGTGGCTTTAATTTTGCCAGGCAGGTAAGTCTTCTTGTCACAGGCATGCTTTGTCCTGTTCTTAGGCATTAAAACATTTGAATATGAAATTTGTGTAGGTCATTTCTGAAAATCTTACACAAGGTCTTGACTTTGCCTGTTTTTTTGTTCTTTTGACATGAGTTGGTTTTGTAATTATTGGAATCCTATTCTGTTTCCTTTCATAGATTTCCTCTTTCAACACTGCTATTAGCTTTCTTTTAGCTTAGTTGTGAAGCTTCTCAAATGGCTTTTAGTAATACATATGCATTTTCTCCAGTGGAAGAACAGCCTATAATATATGACAGAGCAGCAGAGACTTTGGCAGAAGAAGAGAAAGAACAAGGTTGTCACCAAGAAGTTTCTGTTGGTGAGAAATCATATCAGCCCACGGGAGCAGAAAGGGACCCTCCTCAAGCTCACTGGAGCATCCAGCCAAAGGCACTGCTGGAAAGGGAGCACTGTGAGCTTGCAGCAGCAAGCCTGCTAATGCAGCCAGACTAGAAGCAGCCTGGGTCTGAGTGGGAAAATGAGGAAAGATGAAGTCAATAGAGAATGGAAACTCATTAAACACTGAAGCAACCCCTTTTTTGTTCAGATCTCCTTTAGGAAAAAACAAAAGACAAGCCACAAATCAAAACGGAACAGAGGAGTCCTTGCTGCTTCTTCCATGTCATCTTTGCTTGTAAAAATCACTGTGAGCAATGTATTAACAATGAATACTCTATTAACTATCATTTCAAGGTTCACTGCTGCAAACTTCATTAGCTGCCTGCTGCAAGGACACCAAGGGGAAAACTGACAAGTGGGTAATTTTTTCAAAGTATTTTCTAGTGGAGTTGGTTGTAAATAGTGGTCTCTGCTCATATACAGACTCCAGAAATTGCCTCGATAATGGTCCATAAGGACAACTGCCGAGAAACTGGAATGGAAGATTGTGCAGGAAATGAGTTAAAAAAGAATCTTTGCTACAGTATTGTTCATGGACACTGTAAGCCTCTTCCACTTCTGCCTTCAGGCCAGGGTAACTTCTTGGCCTTCACCAGAGATATTCTTGGATCTTCTCTAAGTGAGCACCAAATGGGATCTGCATTTCTCAGGTTTGGTGGACTGTAAGATTGTTTGTGAGCATATGGTGTTAACTACGGTCATGTCTATGAAGAGAGAGGTAGTATTTCAGGGGAAAGATGTTTCTTCCATTCAATTTTCCAGTCTACACTGATCCTTCAGAGCATTTTAAGATTGTTTCTGGACTGAGGCAGTGGGTCTGAGTCTGCTTTCAGCCCTACAAGGAAGCGTGTGTTGGAGCTGTCCTCACTTCACAGAAGTATGTCTGGGAGCAAAGCCTGGTACATTATATAATAGGACTTAGTGTGGGGAAAGACATCCAGCCAGTTGCTGGTCCAACAGAACAGGAGGAGTGGGACAAACGGAAAAACATGTCAGTTTGGACTGACTTCCATCTAGCTGTTTTGTGCTGCCAGATAAAATCTATGGGAATAATTGGGAAACAACTCTAATTTTTCTTGTAACTAGCTTTCTAACAGCTACAGTTCTCTCCCAGTTATTTAGTGAGAACTAACTTATAGAGCTCTGTTATATACAGGGTTGTAGCTTAACAGTTTATTGTATCAAGTGATTTTCACCACTGGTCTTGACTTTCTAAGTCTATTTTCAGAATATATGGGAAGGTATCCGGAAATCAATTAGATTACTAACAATATTTTCATTGTAGGGGATTTCTCAGTCCTCTGTCTTTGAAGCCTACTGCTGTAACTATTAGACACCTTCTTTAAACTTCACTACAGTGTCCACTACTACTGTTCCTTTTAAGCTGGATAGTAGTGGCA
Organism: Forpus xanthops; assembly: GCA_032466535.1. NCBI lineage: Eukaryota > Metazoa > Chordata > Aves > Psittaciformes > Psittacidae > Forpus > Forpus xanthops. The sequence continues at coordinate 54,955 of JASSUY010030631.1, read as the reverse complement.
AATGTTACTAATTTGTTTATCCCACATTTTTTTTTGTTGGCTTTTTTTTTAGACTTGCCAGGAAGGTATGGGATGTATGGGATGCTGTCATTTGGTTACCAGCTCTGTAGGCCTTGATGGGAAAGACTATTGAAAGGTTCTTACCTCTTGTTCAAAACAGTCACACACCTGAGTAACTTTGTGGAGTCAGTACTGATTTATTTTAGTGTAAACAGCAAGAACATTGAGCCCAAGGTGTCCAAATTACAAAAAATATAATGCTATGTTGTGTGGAGTTGTCACTTATTTATCTTCTAAAGTGATTTTTGCCAGTGGTTCTGAATTGTTGAGTCTGATTTCAAATCAGTTCAGTTCGGAATTCAGAATAAACAACTTGGCCTTGCCAGAGGTTAATTGGAACTAGTAGCAATGAAGATTTATATCCCTGTTCACTGAAGAGGGGTTTGACTAGATGACCTTTTAAGGTCCCTTCCAACCCAAACTATTGTATGATTCTATAATAAGATGCATTCTCTTGTGTGAATGGCAACAAGGGTATTTCCATAGAAAAAGAAGTGACTGGGGAGAGCTGGCATACTAAACTGTATTCAGAAGAGGGCAGAACCACTGGTATTTGATAGATTTGATTTTAAGTTCAACATAATATTAATTTCATTAACATTATTGAAAGCTTCGAGGGTGGATTCCTTAGTCTTTCACAGCTCATCACTGATATTGTGTGTTTTGCTTGGAAGGCAGTCCAGCTATATAGATCCTGATTTCCCTGGATCTAGTAATATTGCTTTGATCCCTGCACTTTGATTATCTGTGGTAAAATATAATTTTTTGCTTAAAATCCAAGTATTGTGTTAAATGACAGAAAAACACTTAGTTGGAAGTTTCCCTAATCTAAAGAAATAAAGGTAAACTTTGAATCTGCTCTAAACAAAGGTATTTCAGACTCTTTACAAATTAATTTCATATTATACCTGGTGTTTTGTTTACTTTGCTTTCCTTCTGTCTAAGGATCTAATTTTAATTTTCATAGTGTTCTTTACGGGATAAGATAGGAAAGATCAAGATGATATGTTTTTGTAATTAGAGTGTTTTGAGTTTTAAATATTTCCTAAACTCAGCTGTAAACTCAAAATAGTCTTTAGTGTAAAACCTTGAAATGATATTTCAACACACATATAATATATTTGGTTTATTTGTATGTTTATAAAGTTATTGATTTATAAAATAAAATAGAAGAAAATATCCCTGGTGTCCCTTTTGTTTTTTAAAAAAAAAAAGAATGCAAAATTCTAGTTTCAGTTAACCCATGTCATTTCTGTTGGTAGCACCATTGGATTCATAACTCCGCAGTGTGTAATGTGGTGATGCAGCACATGCAGGTACTGTTGGTTCTTCATTCATTGCTCAAAGAATCTATATTAATGAGGATTATCTTCTGCAGCTCAAAGGTAGATCCCAGCTCGAATATGGTAATTTTTTATTCATTATTTTAGTTATACATTCCTATAAACAGTAGGCATCACATACTCCTTTTTGTGCACATTTAAATGTCAGTTACAAATGTTGCTATTTATTTGCCCAGAAATACTATCTGTGACTTAGAAATGTTTTCAAACTTGTCTTCAAGTTGTTATTCTGAGTTTTTCCATGCAAACCAGTTGAAGACAAATGGTTGAATCCTGGAGGTTCCTCCAGGTGTTTTGGCTAAACTTTTTTCAGGTATGCAAAAAACCTCCAAAACCCCTTTTTAGATAAATAGAACTTCTGTGTCTAGTTAACTTACTATTCACCTCAAATCCTTCTGGTATATCTGACTTTTAAAAATGAAATTAACATATGTTATATTAAGTAGTAAAAGAGGAATTAAGAGACATAGTGGGAAAAAGCTTAGTAAGTCTAAAATGAGAAAACTATTGGGAAATTCTAAAAAGTAAGGCAAAAAATGAGTTTGTTTAGTTTAGTAAATCCTGACTTTATTGAAATTGACATTTCAATTCTCTAAAGCCATAATTTTGTCATAAAGATGTGAGAAGTGATTCATGCTCTTTCATAATGGACATAGGCAATGCAATGGTTCCTAGTCATGCAAACGCATGACACCTCAGTTTAAGTCCCTTTTGCAGTCACTTGCAGCTTTGCAGAGGTTTATCTATTCAGGAAAAAATTAAAAAAAAATTCGTCCTGGTAATCTCTTTCTGAAAATATGAAGAAAAAAATAATCTAGGAAAAAACTAGGTAAACTCTTCCAAATGGGGCTAAAGGAAGCCTCTTTCTTCTTACCGTATACTGTGGTTTTGTCTTATTTGGCGTCATTTTATCTTATGTTACTTCAGGGTGATACCTACACTGTTCCATTAGTCTTCAGGACACATGTGGTGTTATTGCCTTGCTCCCTGATAACTTGCCATCTTTATCTCTGTGTATGTAAAAAGGAAAGATGTTAGTGGCATTACAAGCCTCCCCCAGAGCCCCAGGAATGCACCCCAAACACAATCTGAAAGGGTGATAGCCTAAATTGGCTCATGTTCCTCTGATCTTTTATTGAGACTGCTGTTTAATGCCAGTTTTGATGTGGACCAGGAACAGCCAACTTTGTGAAGACCATTCATCATGGGATTAACTTTCTGGCACTCCTCTGCACTGAGGTGGACTAGATTCAGACAAGTGAAAAGCATTAGTTCCTTCTGACCAGCTGTAGGGGCACTCAATATTCTGCTACTTTAAGACTTTGGAACTTGATTTTTGAGGCAACTGTTGCAATAATTACCTGTAAAGATTCAGAAGCCCTTTTGTATTGGAACCCTGGACACTACCATGTCTTCCTCCTCAAGCCTAGGTGTTACAACCAAAATGTCTTCTCCCTGCTTGCCTTCTTTTTGGAGGGGATGGTTCTGACTCTTTTGTTCTATTAGATGTAAGCAGAAGCTAAACAAAAGCCTAGAGGGGAATTTCTACACTTCTTAGATCAAGACACCATAGTCTATCAGCTGCCTTTTTTCCAGACAAGAAGTTAAGATATGTCTCCAAGTATAATTTTAAGAATGTCTGAGTCCTAGACCCTTGTTTTTGCTTACACCCACTGCTGTGTGATGCTGTTAACTTTCCAAGCACCCAGCTTTATAACACGTGCTTTCTAGGATCTTCATTTCACAGGTATTCTTGGTTATGTTGCCCCTAATCTGGCCTTGTCAGTTTGAACCTCACTCATTAAGCGTTAAGGGATCCTGTCTGCCAGCCTGTTCTCAGTCCACGTAGCAATATTGGCCTTGCTTATGTGGCCCTCATCCAAACCAATTTGGAACGGTTTTAAAAGTAAGTCAAAAACACCATGTAAGGGTGAGCAGCTACTGGAAAGAGAACAACTGGAGTCCTGGTCCATTAATAAGTCCCATAGGTATTAATATGATGGAAAAATTGAAAAGAATACTTGATTTATAAAAGAATTAGCTATTCACGTCCATGTAAAAAAAGATTTATTATTAAAAAAGCCTCACAGCTTAATAGCTTCGTAGGTTCATGAGCTAGTAAATTTTGTGCAGCTCTGGGCTTTTTATTGATTAAAGCTAACAAGTTTTATATGCTGCATCCAATGTACAGCTACAGTGTGCACATTTTAATGGACATGTTCTTTGTTAATATTGATTTCATGAAACAATGCATTTGAGTGTAATGTAATAAACTGAGAGAATGCACAGCTGATATTTCATTAGCGTGTTAGCAGAAGTTAGTCATAAGAGTAGTGGAAGTGTGTTACATATAAAATTATCTTTTTTTCACTCAAGAAAGAAATAGAAATATTTAGATCGAAAGACTTTAATGACCATTTTGCTGTTTACTTCTTGTTTGCAAAAGCATGTCTGGCCCAGTTCCATGCAGCCTTTGTGCAACGTGTGTGCCTGCAAATAGTAAGATAGAAGAAGAAATGTGTATTTTAAACTGCTCTTGAAAGGTAACCATTTAAGAAATGAATCAATAAATTAAATACAGCCAGAAGCCAAATATCTCGCTGGAGACCAAAATCACTAACAGTTATGGAAGAGACAAGGATCCCTATAGTATTTGTATGAAATAACAATAGAGTTCAAACTTATTTCCGCTGACCTTAGTGTTGCTTATTAAAGGTTTTAGCAGAGACCTGGATACAGTCGCATTCAAGTGAGGTGTTTGGAATTAAAATATAGATAAAAGGAATAAGGTTAATCCAGGTCAAGGGAGCAGACTAAAACTGGGATTGCATAAGATTATAATATCTTTCCTCATTTCTTCAGTGGTCAATGGCACTTAGTTTTAAGTAACACTCTTTTCTGCAAAATCTCCTAAATGAGAGTCTAAACATGCTATTAACTCATTTTTTTTTGGCTTTGCCAGTATCTTTAATCACTATACAATGATTTTTGACCTCTAAGAGAGTTTTGTTTGCCTAAAAGCACAGTTGTGCTAAACACTACCTCCAGGAGACCGAGATATATAACAAGGCATCCCTTACTGCTGAGTGTTGTAATCATAATAGTTCTTTCTCCTTTCTCATACCTAGTAATCTGCATCAATTGTAGAAAGTACATCAAAACGCACTAAGAGCTGATTTTCATAACAGTGAGTAAACCATAACCCCTGAGCTGAAAAATGCTGAGGCAGTTGAATCTGGATTTGATCTACCTTATGGCTGAATGTAATAATAAACCAAACCTAAAGTTTTTCCAGCCAGTGGTTCCCTACTGTTCTTTTTCATCCCATATAGCATTCCCTCAAAATGCAAATTCAGAGCTTAGTGTCTGAGGTTATTGGTACGTCAGCGAGGTTTAGTCAGCAATCAGGAATGCTTGGTTCTCTTCTTCACTCCACTACTCATTGAGTGGCATCAGACAAATAACTCTTCAGGTCACTGCAAGTTTCCTCTCTACTCCAAGAAAAAAAAGAGACTGAAAGAAACAGAAAGAGGGAAGGACACAAGAATTCTTACCTATATTCTAATAGCTCTCTTTGTGGTGTGTTTTTTGATCTTTAAAACAATTCCCATGGAAGGGCTAACAAAGCTAATTTAAAATCAGAAGATTGGAATTAAGCTGATGGAGGCTTACATTTTTGCTGCTCCAGAGACAGTGTAAGAACTGTTTTAAGTAGATACAGCTTTAGAACAGTTGTCATTGTTGACTTACTTTGCACTAGGTCTGACTCTAACTCCAATCTAGCATCATTATATGCAAAGAGTAGGTACTGAACACCTTATATCACTCAATATTTTATTTTTGAGTGATGTTAACTAATCTTTCTTGGTAAAACTCAGCCCTTTGTCTAGAGCCTGTTCACCGCAGAGTTGAACTTAAATCCTAAACCGGTTAAATCATGCAAACCTTTTGTGCAGAGGTGAATTCACCTCTGTTTATAAGTGTAATAATAAGTGGATCCAGATCTAACATCTTAGAAATGCTTTAAAGAACACAAGTACTGAAGCCGTGCATCAGGGGGCATCAATAAGCAAAACACTGGTAGGTTTGCCTCAGTGTATAATGTAGGATGAAGGGACCATTAGAAACATTCAAATGTAACAGTGAGAGATCTTCTGATTTACAATAACACAAGGCATGGAGTGTGAACTCTGGTTCAAGAATCTTTTCAATTAAAGATTTCAGCCAAGCCCATAGTGTGTAAGCTGAGGTATGTGAATGTGTGGCATACCACCCAGCTTACAATAAGCAAAGGAGGGAAATGTAACTGGGTTCTTTAAAGTTAGACCTAACAAATGACTTGTTTTGAAGTCTTAGGAAAGAATGTGTGCTAGAGTGCACTAATACTGGCAAAAAACAGAAGAGAAGTGAATAGAGCCAAAACCTGGCAGATCTTCTCTTGGAATGTAAAAGAAAGGGAGTGGAAGAAGCCAAGTATAAAAAGTTTAGGTGTTATTCTTTCCATATGTGCTTATAGAAAAGGGATAGATTTCACGTTTCACCTTTTTCCAGTTTAATGTGTATTTTTTGTTCAGGCTTTGTATTTGCTACTTTTTTCACCATCCCTTTTTCTATTACAGGTCATTCGGCCATACTTTTAGATGACTTTGTAGTATGCCGCTGTTTTGTAGTATGCCAGTTAGTATGCCTCTGCTTCCCACTTGCAAAATCAAAGGGTCATACTTACTACACTACTAGGCATTTGCATTTACCCTACATGCTGTGCATAGATAACAAACATCCACAGTCTGCCTCTACAAAAACATAAAAGCCAAGCAAATCTACAGAAGGATGGGAAACATCTTAAATGACAGTTGCTGGCAGGCTTCAGATCTTCTCATCATAAAAATAAGAATGAAATAGGGAGTTTATTTATTTTAAAAATGGTCTAGAAGAGGATGAGGGAATGAAGAGTGGTTAAAGGCAATGGGTCATCGGAAGAGGCCTTCCTGAAGACAAACCTAGATCATCTCGCATGTGACACAAATTCATGTAGTCTTCTTTACAGACCTCTCATTCTATTACTTACATGAGTGAAACTACCACTTGTAGGGCAATATTTTGAGGTTTTTTTTTTTGTTTGTTTCTTGTGTTTCTGTCTTTATGTTAGCACAGTTCATTAGTTTAAGGATTTAATAGAACAGATTGTCATTATACTAACGGACAGTGGATATGTCCAAGAAATAGCACAAAGCTGAATGGAGTGTTCAGAGGAAACAAGCTCTTTCCAAGGGTACAGTTTCTCATTCTCACCTCAACCTGTGGATGAATGGTCTGTGCCACCTCTGTGGGTTTCAGTTCACTAGCTCTGGACAGGGTGGTGGTCAAGCCAGTCTGAAACCTGTGTTCATGCTGGATTGTGCCTTACATACATCCACTGTTGTGCTCATGGTAATAGAGATACAGATCAAATATCCACACCCTTTTGTTGATTACCTCCCTGAAGTGTATCATGTACTGTCACTCTTATTGAGTGACCACCTGGCCTCACTGAAACACACACATTGGTGTAGGAAGACTTTTGGCTTTCACTACCATCACAGTTAAGAAACAATATGAATTGATGTTTTCTCAAATAAGAACTTCAGATATTCCCAGAAATATGTAACTTAACATCTTTCACCCTATCAGATGAAAGGGATACACCAGTGAATTGCTACAGCATTTCAGATGTCAGAAGTAGCATCCATCCGCTGGTACTCTGAGCTGTAGGATACATTTTTCTTTAAAACTCTAAAAGGTAAATATAAATGTGAGTGTACAATTTGTCTTCTGGGCTGTTGGATAGAGAAGTGATGGCAAGTTTGCAGTAGCACTTCCCTCTGGTTGAATACAATCAGTGTTGCAAAAACTGAGAGACTGGGTAAATGCATGCAAGATTTCCAGTCGTAGCTCTAGTCCTGCAGGGTATGAGACTTTCACCTTTCAGTTTCAGAGAAAAGCCTCCAAAAAACAAACTAAAAAAACCCAAAAAAAGAATTTATACAAATGAGTCAATAATAGATGCATAATAGAACATTCATTAAACCCCCACAAGTGAAAAAAACATTCATTTACTAGCAAAGCTGAACATTTGTAAATTTTTAAATGTTGTGATCAAAAGTAGCTGTCCAATATCAATTCAACTACTTCGTTTATGTGAATTTACTTATTTACTTTTTACTTATTTTCTTTGCTCCCATGAATTTTTGCATCATTCATGAACTAAGAACTAAAAACTATTTGGAATAAATTTGCACTAAAAAAATTATTTTTGATGCTCAATCCTGATTTTATTTTACCAGCAAAATGCCTATTGTGGCTTTAGAGAAAGGAAGAGCTAAATTCATCTAAATAGAATCTTAGAAGGCATTAGACCATTTTTAGATAAAGCTTGGATTTGAAACTTGAGTTCAAACATGCGTGCTTTGCAACACCAACAGCATTGAGTAGACTGTTAACAGTGATGCTCTGTGTTGTCTCTTTCTCCTGCTTTACTACTGCTGTTCAAGTTGCTCCACCAGGAAACCTCAAAAAGTGGAATTGTCCCTGATAATGTCACCTAGCTTCAAACTTGTATGCCTGTTGTGCTAAACTTTCAGTAGCAGCAATGATACTTTTGTAGAACCTGTTCAAGTCTGAGTTGCAGAAGTTAAACACAATGAATTTAGGGAAGGACTGAGCTCCAACTTGAACTGTGAATTTCCTGACTTCTGATTAAAACCAGATGCTCAGTACTGTTATAAAACAGAATTTTATGGGTTGAATAGAGTAATATTTTATTTCATAAATATGTGCTTTACCACAAATCTAATGGGAATTGTAAAGTAATACCTGACAATATCAGTGTTTAAATGTCCCAGCATAGCATATTAAAACAATAGCAGGTCTTTGCTCATGACACAGCTGAGGTGCAAATCCATATGCTGATACCCTCTGTAAAATGTGTCAGACAGAAGACAGAAACACAGCCTCTCAGGACAATGTTTCAGGGCCAAATATAGTCTCTTATGGGATGTCCTTACAGATTGATTTCTCGGGGCTACGAAAAATAAATGTAAATATTCTTGCAAAATTCTGTCAGTGCTTATGGTTTGCATTATGTATGACTTCTGTCCATTTATGGCAGAAAGAAACACTGTGTCATATAGACCTGTCTATTGTATAGTATAGACACATCAGTTTGTCAATGGGATTTCAAATAAAATCTTCTTTAGCTCAATGTTTCCTTTCCTGGAAAGAATTAATTGCACATTCACATCATTCACCAATAGGGGAATCCCATGAAAATTACTTTTTTTTTTTTTTTTCCTTTTTGTCCCTGTCTCCTTGCTCTGGGAAGGTATCTGTCAATGCAGCAAGAAAATCAAAATCATTGGGAGATGTAGACCCAGCCAGTAAATGATGAGACTGGTCTGGCAGCTGTCAGTCTCTTCATGCCAGTGCCAGACACAGTGGTGGATAGAAGAAATATGGAGCAGCTGCTGGTTGTACCAAGGCTGTTTAAGATTGATGCCTCAAATTTTCACCCTATATTGCATTTTATACAAAGGAAACTGTTGCCTTCGGGTAAGGGAATCATAGAATTATAGACTTATAGAATAGTTTGGGTTGGAAGGGACCTTAAAGATCATGTAGTTCCAAACCTTGACTGTGGGAAGGGACACCTTCCACTCAACCAGGTCGCTCAAAGAACCACCCCATCCAGCCTGGCTGGAAGGGCTACACCTACTTTATAAACAGAGGACAGCACTGTAAGATATGATTTGTGACTGAAAGAGATGTACTGGCAACTGGCAAAAATTCCTCACATTAATGCATATACACAGATTAAACTTTCCTTTAACTGGTGCTGGCAGTACGGCACAGTACACCAGTGGTGGCTTTTTATGTCTGCCTTTCATTTTCACTCTTTTGCGGGAGCCATTCCCTCTGCTTTCATTGACGTTTCCCCAAACCCAGCATGAACATGAGCATATGATGACAGATTTCAAACCCTGAAGCAGGGTACTATGCAAACGGCAAATTTAACAGCTATAGTGCCTATAGTATTTGCTACAAAATACTGGAGGAAGAGCACAGACGCAAAGCATCAAACCCTATTTTCCTTTAGGAATGAGACCAGGACAAAACACCACCATGAAGTGTTTTCCTTATTTCAGAGTCGCAGTGATCAAAATATGTCAGTGTTTCACCTGTAAAGCTCAATTTATAAATTGGGCATTATACTTTCTTTCCACTTTACAGTTGATATGGCTGAGATTAAAAGTGCTGGAATTGGTTGGTACCTTCAACCTGTCTCCTGATTCCTGTGCCAAGGAGTCTGCATTTCTACAGGGAGTGCAAATGAAGGCATTACATGGATGAAAGCCTGGATCATCCTGGGCAAGGCCCATCACTGTATCCTTTTGATCTATGGAGAAAAAAATGTCCTTTTGTGTTAGATCTATTTGGTGTTTGTGAAGACATATGGAGTGAGAATGCTGGAAACCACATGCCCGCATTTATCTGAAGATTGGGGATTACCTTCCTGACGGGTGAGAAAGAAGTTGCCTCAAATCTCATTCAAATGTTTCCTTTGTTTCGGAAAATCTTGGAAGAGAGACAAATTACAGCAAATATGTAATTTTGACATGAAAAACAGTCCAAAAGGGCCCAAAATGAAACCACAAATTCCCTTCAGCTAGGCACAGAGGTTGAATGTGTCTCTCTTGCAAATGATCTGGTTTTGTATGTTGAAATTACAAAGGTTAGTCTCTCTCCTTTTTCTCTTTTTAATTGGAAAAAAAGGATCATTGCTTCCCCACCTCATTAACTCTGCTAGTCTCCAGTGGTATTAAATCTCTTTCTAGTAGTTTAAAGCAACTCTTCTGCATAATTTTAAATATATAACAACATCAGCTTGTTAGAGTCCAGATGCCAAGCTAGAGTTGGTGGCAAGAGCAGGATTTCCAGGAGGGGATCTTCATTTTCTGTCAAATTCCTTCTGATTTTGACTTTAACAGAGAAAATGTTGCCGAAGGGACTTTATGAATCAACATAATCCAGCAACTTTATGTTCCAGTTCCAGGTTCGATGCTTAACTGCTCTTTGATTTTGGACAATGAGGTGCTTTGTGTCTCTTTTCTCTGGTATGTCTTTACCCCTTGAAACAGCCAGGAATTTGGGTGCATAAGATTCCCCTTCTGTACAAAGCCTATTTACCCCATTTCCTGCAGTGTTCTGCCCAGAGATTTTCCCAACCAGTGCCAGAACAAGGTCACTCTGTTGGTGTAGCATGCTGGGCACAGGGCTGGGCCACGCCATTGCTGGGTTGGGAGCAGACCAGAAGAGTCTGGGTACTGCTGCAACATGGTGCAGGTTAAAAATGTCCTAGATGATCCACAGATGGTAATAATACAAATAAAATGTAGGTTTATTTTTTAAAATAAATCCTACTAGTACTGTAGGATCCGGCACTAGTGTTTATCTAGAAAATAGAACGTGAGATTTTCTTTCCACTCCTTTTCTAATGATATTGGCAGATATGTTCTTGTCAGGAAAAAAGTGTACCAGTGAAATGACTATGAAAATTAGCCATCTGAACAATCATTTGCACCAGCTCGCTAGTCCTGTTGCAAGTTCTTATGGTAAATGCAAATATATTTCAGTGAGTGCCAGCCACCAGCATAGTTTTTATTAGTAAATAAGCTGTCATATCATTGTTCTCAACACTTAGAAAAGGGTGGTAGACTGAGAAACGTAGAAAGCTGCTGTTATTTCAACATCCTTTCCTTCCCCACTGAAGGTCTCTTTCCTTTATGGTGAATCATCTGAAATGGAGAGCTGTGTTTTGTCTTGCTGTGGGTTTAAGCAGACTGTGTGATGAGAATCAGTGACAGTCTTCCTGCTCACAACTGTAATGCTACAACCACTCTGTAAACACTTCTGTTTTCAGCTTCTCTGGCATCACTCTTTAGGACATACTGGGAAAAAAAAACTAAACAAAACCAAACACAACCATAAAGTTCCTACGTAAGCAAAATAGGATGTTAGGTTAAGCAGTCTGCTAGGACTAAAAGCTCTATATTAAGGAATGAGCTGCTTGTCAGAGGGGGCTGGAAATGGTGAGAGGAGGAATTTACAAAGCAAGGGTGTACTTCTGTGAGCTCTGTGTAGGCCTCCAGAGGGAAGGAGAAAGGGAGGGAGGTCTTCTCTTTATTATCTGATGAACATCAGTCCCTTTGGTCAGACTGCTAGGCGCCTCCTGGAGCTTAACCTCAGATTAACATCTGCTTCATTTCAGTGTCTGTGTGATAGTAATATCAATAAACATCATCATCTTACAGTAAAAACTGATAATTAAATCTGTGCCTGCTGACTCACTTTCTGTTGTTCCCTGGGGAATAATTGTGGATAGTGAAGATTCAATATATAAAATAAATACTTTTCACTGAATACTAAATATTAAGGTCTTGTAAGCATGATTAACCACATACAATGTGTATCTACAGAACACATGAAATGCAGCCAAAGGCAGGCTGAGTTTCCCGGTGTTGGTTTAGACCTGCTGTAAATGGGTAAGTCCTGTTGGCCACATTTGGATCTGTTACACCAGTGATACCTGCAGGTCTGGCCCCTGACTCCTTTCTGCTTTACAAAGACCTACGGCAACTGAAAAAGTTGTATTGGTTTCACAGGTGAGCACGGTATCACACTGCATATACATTCGCAACTAAGAGCTCTTGCACTCTAATAAGCAAATCTGCTGTCAAGCTTTAGTTGGACAGAGCCACTTCTGAGCTACAGAAATCCATTTTCAACACTTTCCTCTAGACTGCCCCATGTGCCTGGTAAATAGCCTTTTGAAGTGATAGGGTTGCACCTCCCACCAGTGATGAGGAGTAAGAAATGTCCTGAAGGAAAGTGTGAGGCGTGAAGTGCTTTGAGCAAGGTGAGGTCTGACAAGCACTTTCTACTATTACATGTGAGGCCCTGTTATGAACCAAGTGTGGTTCCACAGGGATACTTCTTACCAGCAGAAACAGCTCTCCGAGGGCCTCCGCAGGGTACCAACTGAGCATCCTGCTGAAATCAGTGCGCAGCACCCAGCAGAGTCACTGTGTGGTGCTCCTGTCAGTCTCCATTCGTCACTCACCCTGTCTCCTATGGACAATGCCATGCTGGACTGCAGAAGACCAGCAGCCAGAGAGGACTCAGTCCCCAGCCTTGGAGAGGTTTGTGTGATACATGCCCCATTCTGTGCGCTGCCAGCATTTTCTTGGATGGTAGTGTAAGCAGGATCAGAGCCTTGAGCTAAGGGAGGCTTGTTTGTTTATTAAGAAGATAGAATAGGAAAAAGAGAAAGACAAAACCTGAGGATTTAATTTTGCTTTTCTAAACAGTCAGCCTGCATGTTTGTACATTTAGAAAAGGTCACTGTCAGGAAATGAAAATGCAAAGAGTGAATTGGAACAAGAGCACAACAATATAGTTTGCCATAAGAAAAAGAAAATGAGATTTTTTTCTTGAATTTTATATCAAATTCTGCCCTGCTGAAAAAAGATACAGTAGAGTATGTTAAACTGCTTGCATAGACAGTGATTTATATAATTTTTTTAATAAGTAAAAGTGTAAAAAACAGTTAAAATACTTATAATGTGTTCACATTCATCTTCTTCAGTTTACCTGTTCAAGAGAGGATTTTGCAACTCCCTGAATGCCATTACTTCTGCAGATGCACCAAAGGACACAATCCTGTAACTGGGGCACCCCCTCAACAAACCCGCATGAAGATTTGTTTCTTTTTCTTCTGAAATCATGTGTGCAGGGCATTTGGGGTGCTGTTAGCAAGGAGTGTACAGCGGTACACAGAAAATATACCTTTGAGTTTGGGGTCTGTTGTGTAGCCCAGGTCATGGAGCCAACCATACCTGAAACAGCCCCAGGAATCTTTCAGGGTTTAATCTGAAGGTTTGAATTTGGCGCATCTTGAGTTGTCTATGAGTGGGGATATTTAGATGCCTTCACTAGACATTCCTAGATTGCATTTTATAGTTCAAATTTATGCAGATTTAATTAGAAAACCCAAACACTGAAACTTCCACACCAAAACTCTGCAGTTCTGCACTACCACTGAATGATTAATGCAGAGGCAAGTGAAATATCACAGTATTCTAATGTAAGAACACAGAAAACAGGGATCTGGGGACCTATATTAAAGGAATCTTTAGAGATCAGAAATAAACTGTTCCTCCTTTACCTAATCTCCATCATTACTTTGTGCATTTATCATGGATTAATACACATCACATCATGAAGGCCTGATCCTGTTAAAATCAGAGGCAATTTGGCCCTTGATCTTGACAGGCTATAATTTCAGTTATTTAATTCATTTGCATTTAAAAAAATATATAGCTCTATGTGTGTATTCAATGCAGAGACCCAGCCAGAGATCAGTAACTTGTACAATTGAAGTAATTAGTACATATTGAATATTATATTCTTATTATATATAATATTAACATAATATTGAATGTAGAATATGAATAGAATATAGAATATAGAATATGAATAAAATATAGAATATAGAATATGTAACATATATAATAATATATAATAGTATATAATATGTAATGTGTATATTAGTCTATTTTTATTATAAAATACATTTTGAAACAATTAGTAATTTGATTGCTTCAAAATGAGGCCAAATTGGCAGTGAAATAGGGCACTGAGGAAAGACAGTAAGACACATTGGTCAAAGTCTTCACTTACAAGACAAATCTTTTTTGCAGAGGTTTAGGCTAAAAGCTTTTTCTTCACTATTCCCATGCCAACCGCCCCTGTGATTGAGCCATGTGCATCAACCCATGTAGCTGCCCAAACGCATCACTTTGTTGAGAGAAGGGAGAAACCCATGTTCTCACCCTCTTCCCAGAGGAGAGAAGGAGACACTTGAACTCTGTTTGGCTTAGCCTATTTATAGTTGTATATTGCATTAGGAAAAGAAACTTCATGTTCAGTAGTAGGTGATAGTGGTAAAGCTTTGGGAAGACTGTGTGTGGTCTGAATTTCAAATTACATTTTCCTACAGATTCAGGGGTTTCCCCTCCCACAATGATGCCTTGGGAACTTGGAGGCAACTAGGGGCTCCTCCGCTGCTTTGAGCACATAGGACACCTTGCAGTTTTGGTTCTTAGGAGTATCCTGACCTGCAAAGTGAGGATGGGGTGCTGGGAGGACACAATCTCATCCTGCCCTACTTGCTGAGCCTGGTTTGCCCTTTCTGTGGGGCCAAGTCTCGTGGGTTTGCAATGCCATGTGGTAGCCTCCTCCCTGCTCCAGGGGCCAATGGACCCTATGAGGGTATTTAGCAGCAAGCTGCTATCTAGCTTTGCCCAGAACACAGGGACATAACGTTGCTTTGTAGCTTGAGGAGGGACAGCTTCTAGTAAGTGATTGTGCATGGAAAACCTTGCTAGAAAAGGCAGTCTTTGGTTTGACATAATACCACAGGTGGCAGGGTGGTCTCAAGGAAGCTGGTCAGCATACTAAGGTCATACCATCCATTTTCCTCCTGGCACTGGCTCCTGGCCCAAGTGGGCAGGCACAGAGCTAGTCAGTGTAATGGAGCAAGAGAATCCAAAACAGCTGGGATTAATTGGGTAATTTGTGCTTGTTTCTTCTTGAACATGTGAGGAGGCATAAAATGCCAATTAATATTATGAGGTACCTGACAGCCCCTTTTAACTTACTGGTGCTGTTTTATTTCGCATTCATTTATAAAGGACTTCTGGCAAAAGGGACTGTTATTTTTAACATTTAGAAATGAAAATTTTGGGGTACATGTCCAGTGCTGTCTTGGAAATATTATATTGATAACTTGCCTGATTAAATTGAGACAAAAATTAATGGAGCAGGGCTTATATTAATGGAACAAAACCAGCTCACAGCCTCAGCTCTCTGAGCCCTTCTGAAGTTTCTGGAAGAAGCCTTTATACTGCACTAATGTCTTTCAGTGATGTTTCTTAAAGAAATAGTATCTCAATGTGTAATATTATTTGCCTATATTTCTAGGGAAAACACTTTCATCTGAACTTTTAAGTGCTTTACTAATCTTAATGAATCCTGGCTGGAGAGAAGTATTATTTGTATTTATGAACAGGGCACCTCAGGCATGGACAGAGTGAGTCTTTTTCATGAGTGCAGAAAGGCACTAATATCCACCCACCCAACATGCTCTTCTTTGTGGCAGCATTGGCTAAAACTGGGTGGCTTCTAAAATGTGCCTGTGACTCAACAACACTGGCATGGATCGTTTCAGCCGTAACCCTCTGTCATCTTTTTGTCCTCTCTGCTTTCATACCTAAAGTAAAAATACCAAACGCATTCAAAGTCTTATTGCTTCTGCAGAGTTCGTGGTGCATTTTCATTGCTTTCAGTGGTTTCTGATTGGGCTGAAGTTTCCACAAATAGATACAGTAGAAAGACACTCGTAAACCCCAGACTTCTGCTTGCCTTGCCAAGCCCATTGCCATCACTCAGTGGGACTGGCACATGTCCGTATTGCTGGCACCCTGGTTTCTGTGTGATGGAAACCTAAGTGTGCATTTCATCAGGAGAGAAAGGAGCTGTGGCAGCCTCCACCAGTCCCTGCATGGATCATCAGGGCAGTATGACCCCTGGCAATGCAAGTTGCACACCTGCCAGAGAGCGTAAGCATTGTGAGAGAGTCATTCAGCAACAACTCACTGAATCTAAGTGTGGTCCTACAAGCCTTCAACTTTTTTTCATCTCCTGGAAGCATATCAAATGAAGATCAAGGAGCTGATAAGGGAGACATGGCAGGATCACAGTCTACAGGTGACTGTTCAGAAAGAGAATGGTACAGGCTCTCTTCCAGCATATGGTTTTCCAAGAACCCAGTGAGTCAGAAAGGAAATTATTTGTAAACCACTGTTATTGAGAAGGTGCTTATTTCTTTTCTAAATCCTGTCCCTGGTTCCTGGGTTATCACTTTAGTTTCTGCTTCTATAACACAGTCCAAGCATGAGAAACATTGCTCTGAGGCAACAGCTGCATCAATCACTATAAAGATAATGGCATTCCAGGTGATTTTCTCATTGGCTTTACACTACACACTCTTTCCTCCCTTGTTTTTCCTTTCATTTTTCCCAAGCAATAAGTATTCCTGGTATTGACAACTAGCATGTCAAAGTGGACAAATTCAGGTTGCAGAACCAGGGAACTTACTTTTCTTTAGAAGCTGTAAAATAAGTATTGTTAAAGCGCAACCTGTACTACTGCCAGACCATGCTGTTAAACAGAGATGTGAACTAATTCATGTCATTTTAAAACCTATGCAGTGCTCCTCCAAAGCTCACATCAAATCTTCTGGGGATACGTTGGGAGAATTTGTGTTATATTCACCTCAAACTATAATTGGGAAGAAATGTGATGAAAGGTGCACAAATAAGATAGAAACTAGACCTATTGTTTTAATGTAGTAGGTGTGAAGGTGAAGAGGCATAAAACTGACCTGATTTCTCTACAGAAATGTGTATCTGGAGGAAGAAGAGGAGTTGAGGGGTTTACTTTAGAAAGAAATTCTTCTTTTCATACAGGAAAATTTGAAGATTCTTGTTCGAAGCATTAAAAAAAGTGTTTGGGCACATCCAGTTCCTAGTCCTGTGGGCTAATAGTAATAAATTAGCTGAAGTGAAAAAAAAGCAATACATACCATATAAAATGGGGCTAGCCACAAGTTACATGTACTCAAGATTTTGGTAGATAACAGCAAACTGCAATGTTGGCAGAATGTTGGTGACTGATACAAATGATGGGCTCTAAGTGGTGGTCAAAGGTTTTTTTGGGAAAGCAGGACCCACTGAGCTACAAATTAGATATCTGTCCATGGACCACCAGGAGTTAACTGTAACCCTGTTAAAGCTAGCTGGTTAGCTTGCCAAAGTGTTCAGTGTCTCTTGATGTCAGAGTGAGCATCTTGCAGAGAGGCCAGGAAATGGGGCTCTAAACTCCATTGGAGGCATACCATATATATGCTGGGTTTTGGGCATTTGTACTGAGTGCTAACATCCCCTTTCATTTTACCAGATGTACCCTTTAGATGTGAGGTTTTACCCAAATTAAATTAGGACGTAACAACTGTTGTTTGGTCTTCCATTCAAAGGTAAATACATTTAAAGGAAAGAAGCTGTCGCATTTAAATAAAGGAGAACAAGTGTATAACCAGAGGGGCTGTCACTTCAGATAAGTGCAAAGGGAAGTTCTGTAGCATGCTAACGCGGAGAGCTAGTTACTTTATGTGTTGGTTTTCCTCACTACTTGATATAATCAGGAATCCAGGAACTGTTTAACCTGACCCAGAAGAATAAAAGCAATGCTGAAGTATAATGCTGATAAGTATTCAGGATCTAATGTATATCTCTTAATACATAGGGAAACTGACTCCATTCTGAATTCAGTACATAACAGTAAGCATGGATCAGGTTATTTAGCATGTTCTAAAAACATATATATACAGTAAAAACATATATGCTTGCGTGACAGGGTTGATCTTTTCACCAGATTTATGAATCTGTTACTAAGCCTTCCTATCCTCTCTGAAGGAGGCTAATAAAAGCACTGTAATGTAATCATAAAGATTTTGACCTTAGCACTATCAATGAGAAGCCTTGTTGCTGGCTGAACCTATATAGCCATATGCTTGAAAGTGGGTATTGCAAAAATACGTTTGTTATGAATTAGTATTTGAGTGAATTTTGGCACCTTGTTTTATAGCTGTTTTTGTCTGTTCTCTGGTAAAAAAAATTGTTGGGAAAATATCTGAGAAGATTTGAATTCAAACTGTAATGCAAAAGTATTCAGTGAAACAGAAATGTACGTAAGCTACAGAATTATTATTGCTCTCTCAGCAAAGGGCTGGAACCAGTCCCAAGCGTGACCAGTAATAGCTGAGCAAGCTTTAGTCTGGAACATTAAGTATTTGTTTACTTGGCAGATAATTATACATGTTCTTATTGAAATAACTGGTAAATTAAACATTTGCGTAGATGTTTGCAGGATGCTGGTTACAACAAAAACTTCATAGAACAAAAAACAATCCTTTTGGCAGCAGTAGAACAAGAAATACATTTTAGGATATTACAAGTGGTCTCAAATATTATGCAGATGAAAAGAGGTCCTTGCATCATGGGATACATCATTTGCTGAGAATGAGCTGCTCCAGCTCCAGTTGTGGGTGAAAGATAGAATTTAAACCGATCAAAAATTACTCAAAGCCATAACTGTGAGGTCTAAAATTCAAGTAGGTGAAAGCTCAGAGTGAAAAAGAGCTATTTCCACGTGGCTGAATTGAGATAATGATGTGGGATGAGATCCCTTTGACACATTCTTAGTCCAAGCAAGAAATTGCTCAGAGGGAATGAAAGAGCCCAATTTGTACAGTGCATAGGGAGAAGGAGAAGACAAGAGGGTAAAGTTAGATGCACTGTTTCGTACTTCAGCAAATGCTTTTGAGGTCAAGAAGCTGAGTTTTGAAAGTTTTGGTGATAACCTGCCTGATTGCTCTTTTGTCTCCCTTTTCAAAGAATTTAAAGAAGGAACTTAGGAAATATCATGTTAGCTAACACTGCTGACCAAGTTGTGAGGTTTTTTTGGTCAAAAAGACCAACTTTAAATGTGCAATATGAAGTGGGTTTTACTGATTTGATTGATTTCCACCTGGGTTCTCAGGTCAGTGGCAGGGGGAGATGACTACAACAGCAAAGAGGAGAACAGTGGATCTCCTATTGCCTCAGAGGGATAGGATGTTCATTCTTGGAGCCAAAGGCCTGGTAAGAGTGCTTTGTATTCATTTTTTTCAGAATAGCACTGTACCTAAACTCTCATAATCTCAGAGTATTAATCCTTGCAAAAGTCAGATAAAGCAGGATTATTCTCATCTTAGAGGTGTTGGAGTCAGGAAGAGAAAGTAACTTCTTCCCACTGTGACAGAAGTGTATCTGAGGCAGAGAGCTGAGTCTTATCTCACTGCTTGCCCATGTGGAATACATATTCCAGAAAATGGGTTATTTGAGTGCTCAGATTCATATACTTATTTATAATGTGTGTGCCAAAGGAAAGGGACATTGATTTCCAGACGTGACGACTCACAGCAAAAAAGTTTGGGAAGCTGTGTGAACCGCTCTTCCTCCAGTCCCGTGGTGTTTTTCCATGGAACTGTGCCACCTCATCCACACTGATCAGCCTCTCTTCTCTCACATCTTAATGCCCTTCTGCTCTTTTTTACCTGCACTGAAAATGTTGGTGAAAATTCTTCCTCTATTAAACACTCTATTAAAACTTTAATACTTTTAAACTTTTTATATTAAAACTTTATTTGTAAGCCTTTCCTTAAGCACCTTGCCTCACATTCTTTCATTTCAGTTCTCACAGAATTAAGGGGCTCCTTTCTTCTCAATCATATGTTTCAGATACTTTTTGCTCTCATCTTTCAATGGTTTGTGGACCTTTCCTCACTAATTCTTGCCTTTGTCTGCTGAGAATGCTGCTTCTTTTGTCTTAGTGAGATGCCATCACACAACTCCAGCAAGCCATGTGTAGTAAAGATTTATTGCAAACTCACCATAGTCCCCATATTTATTTTAGTTACTGTCACGTTTAAGTCTCTATCAAGTCAGAGTGAGTGACTGCATTACCATCTCACTTACAAGCTTGCATTAAATGCCATTTTCAACATGTGTTATAAAACATTGCATGGTGAAAATAGTCCATTCTGTTAGTTCTGAAACATGAAACTCCTCTCACCAGCCACCAGGAAGAACCTCACATAGGCTGTATAAATGACTTTGTTGCTGGCAGGCTAGATGCTCAACTCATAGGGGATGCATGCAACACTGAGCTAAACCAGAGCAAGGAGGTTAAAGTGCTACAGATTTATTTCTCAGTATCTCTCTCTGACCAGAGTAAATGATTCTTTAACCTCTTGCTTAGGGAAATGATAATCTTTTCTTTTATTCTAGGTCTTCTCTGATACTGAGTGATTTCTAGGTGGCAGAGCTGCATGCTCAGTTCAGTGGAACATGTTGGTTTTATTCTCCCAGCTTCTGATATCCAGTTTAGATATTTCTTGGTATATGGAAGACCACCTTCACAGAGATGAAAGTTTTGTCATACAAAATGTCTCTTGGGAAATGGCATCTCCCTCAACTAGATCAGAACCTCTTGGCATGAGACTGGCCATTGCAAAACAGCCTGAAACATAGAAATCCTCAAAAAAATTAGAGAAAAGACCTTCTGCTCACCTCATGTGTGGGATAGTTGAGGTATGTGTTCATCAAAGCATGCTGTGTTTTAGACAACCTGCCCACTTCTGTGACTTGTATTTCACCAGTCAGGAAAAGGACTCACTATAGAAGGGGCAGCTTAAAGAGGATTGCTTAGAGGTGAGATCGGTCTGGTATTTTTATGTATTCCATGTCAGGCTGGTCCAGCAGAGGGGGCTTTTACACAAAGGAGAGACAGCTTTGTGCGTGCAGCTCTTAGCGCCCAGATGGCCGAAAGAAATAGCAGTCTGACCAGAATTCACCTACAGCACTTAGTGTGTAAACACAGTGATGGGGTTATTAGATGAAATTTATGATGCAGAAGACATTTGGCATTTCTTGTTTGTGCCTGGACAAGTCATCTCAAGATGACTGATGCAGTGTTGTTATGTCTGATAACAAAATGTTCCTCATTGTCACTCTGTTTCCCAATCACAAGATGTTTCAGTAACTGCTATAAAATATGCTCATGCTAAAATGTAACAGCAGTGATAAGATCTTGAATGAAGTAATAATCTAAAAACCTCAAAAGGTTTTAGAATTAAATTCATGACTGTCTGTAATACAGAATAAGCTTTATTTATTGATCTGAAATGTCTTGTTTGATTTTCAAAATTAGCCGCCTGCACACAGTAAATTAAAACTCCATGAAATGAAAACTGGCCATTTATGCAAGCAGGCCCTCAGTGGATGATGAGCTTATGACCTAGTTTTTGATGACTAGACACCACTGTGGGTACATCACCTTCTTCAGATTTCATTTATATATCTCAAAATCATGGACCAGACCTTCAAATAACCGTGCAATTGCTTTACAACTCCTCCTCTAGTCATCCAGTCTCTGTGCAAAGCCATGGGCAAGCTCTTCCTCTCTCACTACTGGCCTTCAGAAATTCACCCTTTGATAATTTAGTTAAAAAAATAAAAGTAGATTATTACATGCAGAGGTGGATCTGAGTTATGACCCAAGCATTAGTATTTTTTCACATATTTCCAGCATGATTGAAGTTCTGGTATAGGTCATTTTAGGTGCAGAGTGAGAAATGACAGAAGGTGGCTTCTACTGTGGAGTGACCCTGGGTATTAAAATACAGATATGACTCCTGCTGGCTTTGAATGTCCCTATACAATGTATATTTTAATGTGCTGCTGCTTGTGAGCCATTCGTCTTCTAAGGTGCGTATATACTGGTGTGTATACAGTGATAGGTGTTCTAGGCAGATTTATCTTAACATCTTGTGTTAATTTTTTTTGTGCTTGCTGGTACTTGTGATTATTTTTCTTGTAAATGCAGCCTTTTCAGGTTTGCAACCTGCAGATTTCTTGGCACTGCCTCCTCAAATAGGGTATTGGGGGTGGAGGAAAAGAAGGAGAAAGGTGTGAGGCTTTTCTTAAAGCCATGCTGAAAGTGCCGTAGGAAGACCATGGCTGCAGCAATGGAAGACTTTATATGAAGGTGAAATGTGTATTTCAGAAAACCTTCCCTTCCAACTGATTTCCATACTGATCACTTTTCCTAAACATTTCTGTGTGTTGCATTTATTATCAATTTGGCAAAACGTTTAATCATGAAATTCATACACTGACAGAAAAATCCAAGAAGCTGTCTGAGACTTTGGACCCAGTATTCTGCAAGGCAAGGGATTTATACAAGGGAACAAATGTGAAATAGCTGAAAGTTGCAAGCTGCTTCCACAATGGATAAAGGATACCATTCTGAACTGAGATGGAATGTGCTTGGTTGGGAAAAATGCTTGAGTGATTTGAATTTTTTCGGCACCCCTATCTCCCTTTTCGGTGTTTGACTCCCTGTGACAGAATGGAATCTATGTTTGTATTAATTATAATAGAGCCACAAAGAATAACAAGTTAACACAGAATAGTTTATTCAAGTAATCCAAATCTGACAGTGCTTCTCTCAGTTTATTTTTTCTGACTTGTTTTTTTTCCCTCCTACTCAGGCATGTCCAATAGCAAGTAGCAAAACTCCAAAGCTTCCTATACATTTAACTAAGTAAATTAGCTTATTAAACATGTTGTTTTCTTATAGCAAGTTCTCAGTCATGCATAAAGACCATGCATTATAACTTAATACTGGAACCTATTATTCAGGCGTAATCCTATGCTAAGTTGTGGTAGTGATTTAATCATTTGTCTCCATGCTGAAACACAGTAGATAAAAGAAAGATACAAGATACCCCATTATGTTAAGAAAAAAACCTAAAAAATTAAAAATTGTTGCCTAATTTTATACTTAGCACAGAACACATTAACAGTTGCTATTGAAAATCTATATAAATTCTGACACCATTGCTGGCCTACAGTGACAACTGGAAAAATACCAGTTGCTTTTTAGAGTGTTACAGTTTTTCTACTATAATTTGTTATTGATTTCATGTATGACATATCGATTGATTATGCTTTTTTAATACCATTTTGACTGGTAGCTGCCTTAGGGTTTCTTTTGGCTGTTTTTTGCAAGTACAGTACACATTTTTCATCATATCTGATCCTCTGGAATAAAACTCATCTGTTCATTTTTAGAAAGCAAACTTTTGCAGCATTATTTCCAAGCATACAGCTTGGTAATCATGAGCTTTATGTTTCTTAGCAAATGCTTTGTACAGCTCTAGCTTGGAAAAAAATGCCAGAAAAACCCATTGAGGGTTGCAATAAAAATCATAGAAACAGCATAGGGCTGAAAGGTCATGCAACAGTTTGCCTGGTTATTTCTGCTCCAGGATAAGGCAAATTACCCTTGGAATAATATTGTATTCTGTTATCACATATTTCTAATATGTTCTTCAATGTTCCCAATGATGGAAAACCCACACCGCAGTCTAGGCCTTCAATACACTGCAGTGATTCTCTCCTCTTGTTATTACCCTATGCTTATCCTTGAAACAATGTGTCCTATAAATCCTTCACCCATTCTGTGGATGCTTTGAAACATAATAGGCCTGAAAAGGTCAAATCACCCATCTGTTTCAGAACAAAACTTTCTGAGTGACCTTCCTTAAAATAGCACTTTTGAGAAACTAGCACCACTGAAACTGTGGGGATTTCTGTTTTATGAATAATAAGGACTATAACCAAGAAACACAATTTTCTTTTGGCAAATGAAAATGTGACTGTGAGTAGTGAAAAATATCCCCAAAAGAAAACCTTTTGTACATTCTGTGAAATGAAAATGACACTGCAACTTGCATATATGTGCATGCCTACGTTTGAAAACAGGATTAGTTTCAAATTGTCATAGCTTAAGCAGTAGCAGCCATTTTTCTCCTTCTTGGTAGCTGGTGCAGCGCTGTGTTTTTGATTTTGGGCCTGGGAACTGCACTAATGACACCAGTGTTTTCAGTTACTGCTTGGTAATTAGGCTGGCCAAGGACTTTCTCAGCCTCATGCTCTGCCAGGGAGGAGGGGAGGCTGGGGGGAAGAAGAGACAGGACACCTGACCCAAACTGACCAAAGAGTTATTTCATACCACAGCACATTATTCCCAGGATGTAAAAACGGAGAACAGAGGCATGGAAGGGTGTGGGGGTGCACTGCATGGTCGGGCTTCGTATCGGGTGGTGAGAAGTTGTATTCTCTTTCCTTGTATTTCTCTTGTCATTATTACTGGTGGTAGCAGTAGTGATTTGTGTTATACCTTAGGTACTAAACTGTTCTTAACCTGTGGGAGTTGCATTCTTTTGATTCTCCTCCCCGTCCCCCCGGGACTGGGGAAAAAAGAGGTGGGAGTGAGTGAGCAAAACTGCACGAGGGCCTTAAATTACAATACATATTCATCTCCAGAGAAGGAGATGTTGTTTTCACTATTTAAGAGAAGCTCCATGAGTGATATTTTGCAAAGTTTTGAAGTGATTCAGCAGCACAGAACTAGGTGTCTCACCATGTTCAATCATTTCAGCTGAAAGCCTCTGTAATATACTAAAACTATTAAACTATTGCTGCCTCTTCCAAATTTACACCTATCCCTAGATGCATTTATAAAGAATTAACATAAAGGAAACGGAACACTAGGAGAAAAAACAAATATTAGCTGATACACAATTTGTTAATTATTGAGTTGCTATCTCTAACTTAGGAATAGTAGCAAACTGCTGACCCACTTCTGTTCTTTATCACAGTGAATAGTTGCTGGTTTTGGATAAAAGGCAGTAACTTTGCCAAGGTTTCCTATAAGCTGTTTTTGTGGTTTGATGCTCTAAGGGGAAAATTATACCACAGCAAATTAACAGAAGAGCTCAGCCTGTGTTATGGTTTGGTACACTGACGGGGGGGGGGGAAGATATATTCAAAGCATACCTGCTATATAACTGTCAGAATAGCCTACCATCATAATCTGGTATAAAACCAGATAGCCTACTGTTGTGCAGTGGACAACTAAAGACCTGAACACCTCATGGCAAAGCACCAACTAGCCCTGCAGCTTAGATAGTGCTTGCAAATACTAATTCAAACAGAGGTAGGCATTAAGGAAGCATCTTCAGCACCTCAATTTTTTCTGGGCAGAGTGTGCCTAGGGCAGAAAAACCCTGTTGACTAAAACACTACCAGCCTGGCACTGAGAGCAAAGAGGCCGAAGAAGGAAGAGCTACAACTGCCAAATACTTGCCCAGAGCCTCTCTGAGCTGGTGCTACCATGTAGCACTGCTGCAGATGCACTGCCTGGTTGGATTAAACCCAAGGAGAACCCCCTGCTACCACTGTGCCAGATTACCTGCTAAACTCCTGCACCAGTATGATGCAATACCCCATTTGCTAGGGGTATTAGCAGGTTCATAGATAGGCCTAGGAGTCAGAACTCTTCCTCTTTCTCACTCTTTTTCTCTGGATTAAAAATAGAAAGGTAAGCAATGATTTTTTTATTCCTGAAGAAGGTTTTGGGGGCATGAACAAAACCCCCACATCTTATTTTCTGTGGTTTACACACAGATACCGTAGTTAGTACTATGAATTTAATTCTAGTGGTGCTCTTTGATCTTACTCCACTTGCAAGATCTTTGCAGTTTCAGCTGTAACTGAATGATGTCTTAGAATAAGGACTCTTTCATCATTTTTTAGCATTGCCATTTAAAGTTATTTTTGGATCAATAATATGGCTTTTTTTAATTTATTTTTTTTTTTAATATAGCTGCTGAAATTCCATGTTGCAGTCAAGCTGTTAGGAAAGATAAATTTGCTTCAATATTCTTCATGTCAGATTCATAGAAAATAAATACCTGCATCATAAGAAAGAAAAATAGTGGTTTCTATTGCCAAACAAGAGTGTCTTGTTGAGACCTCTGAACATCCACTTCACTTTGAGTATGTATGTTCATTCTTTCTTTGATCATTTCATTAAAGATGGAGAAATGATTGATTTGTTCTACTTTGTTCTACTTTGTTCTGGTCTTACAACTTTGCAAGCTGAGCGATACAAAGACTCTTCAGAAAGGAGAAAAAAGGAAAATGGGAAGGAAAGAAAACACTGAAAGGTCTCCTGGCACTGTGAGTTGAAGCAGAGAAATTTGATTATGATAGTTCTTTTAGTGGCAGTGCATAGACCTGCAGAAGCCAAGCGCTCTCAGGAGGCTGGTCTCTTTGCTGATGTATCGCCTAACAGCAACACATGCCATTCATAATACTCTGCAGACACATTACCATGCTTGTACAGATCCTTTCTGGGGAGGGAAGAAACTAAGGTTGCTCCTTTGATTTAGAGAAAAATTAGTTAAGTCTGCTAAAATTTCTTATGTCATTGCATAACTGCCCATCTCTGCCAATAGCATAATGCATGTTCTCTTTTATATGGAGGGAAACAGCAAAAAGGAAGCAACCTGCTTCCTTTCCTCTTAGGCAGAATGAAAACTCTTACAATCCATTATCCTGGAATAGATGAGTTTTGAACAAAAGGATTAATGAATAGCACAATTTCACAGCATTTGAGTAAATTTCCCATAATATCTCTGCAGTCTAATTTCTATAAAGAGCTTCTCATTGTCATAGCAATGACAATGAGGCTTGACAGGCTCAGAAAGTTGGGGCTATTCAGCCTGGAGAAGGATGTGTGGAGGCCTCATAGCAGCCTTCCAGTATTTGAAGGGGGTCCACAAGGATGCTGGAGAGGGACAATTCATTAGGGTCTGTAGTGGTAGGACAAGGGATAATGAGTTCAAACTTAAACAGGGGAAGTTTAGATAGGTTATAAGGAAGAAGTTCTCTACTGTTAGGGTAGTGAGGCACTGTAATGGATTACCCAGGGAAGCTGTGAATGCTCCATCGCTGGTGGTGTTCAAGGCCAGGTTGGACATAGCCTTGGGGGACATGGTTTAGTGGGAGGCTGGAACTTGATGATCTTAAGGTCCTTTCCAACCCTAACTATTCTATGTTTCTATAATTCTCAAATGCATGCATGACTGTTGTTGATTTTGTGTGTTTTGGGTTTTTTCACCCCCAGTAGGTTTAAAAACCAAACCAAATCCCAAGACAAAATCCCTTCCTCTGCTTTTGGGAAGATATGCTAGCAGTTTCGCACCGCTTCAGAAGGAAAAAGGGAAGAAGACAGGAG
Source organism: Forpus xanthops (assembly GCA_032466535.1). Classification (NCBI taxonomy): domain Eukaryota; kingdom Metazoa; phylum Chordata; class Aves; order Psittaciformes; family Psittacidae; genus Forpus; species Forpus xanthops. The sequence goes on along the minus strand of JASSUY010030631.1, from coordinate 27,647 downwards.
AGGTGTGATATGGAAAGGGATGTGAAATGCTGGATAGCAATTTGTAATATTTGGTCGCATCTTGTGAGGTGAACTCATGCTCACTTGAAAGCCAAGTTCTAGTTAGAGCCTCTATTTGCTCTTCACGCCATCCTTCCATCCTTCTCCACATTTATTCCACTCTCAATGCATCTGTCTTCGTGTTGGGTGAGCAGGGTTATACTCTTGGACAAGCCCCACATCTGTCATCACCATTTCCGAAAGGTTAGCTTGTCCCTTTGGGCTGCTGTCTTTCTGGGTAGCTCCTTACTCCAAGGGCAAAGTTTCATGAGACATTATTAACAGCACTATGTAATATTAGTCTATGAAACATATGGATTTTTTTTCTTGAAAAAAACTTTAAGGAGAAAAAGTGACACAGGAGTACTTAATCCCCAGTGAAGAAACTGGTCTAGGAAACCTTTTGCCTCAACGTAGTTTTCTGCATTTCCTCAAAGGGGATGCTGTCATTTCTGGTGATTTATGTTGGGTGAGTATTTCCCCACGGACTTCTTGGCTGGCCTGTGTTTTTCATGTAGCATAAGGAAAAAAATTGTCAGCCTTGCCTTCTCTCTTTTGGCTTAGTAGCTGGCTCTCACCATAGGGATCAAGTCTATTGCTTTGATACTATCAGCCAGTTGCACTGACTTGCTAAACTACCAGCTTATGTGAGCACCTCCTACTCTGTTATACACCCCCCCAGACCACAAAACAACCACAATGCAGGGCTCCTAGGTGTGACCAAGCAGGGCAACAGCAGAAGTGAGAGAGCATGGTTGTTGGGCAGGGCTTTCCCAGAGGTGTGGGAAATACTGCTGCTATACCCCGCTCTGCTTGATTCATATCAGACTTGGTAAGAAAAGGCATTGCCAATCAGACAAACCCCCAGGTCAGTAATTGAAGAGAGAGTGAGCAGAGCAGGTTTTTTTTTTTTTTCACAGCTTCTGAATTCACAGCCCTTCTCTTTAATATACAACATACATTTAAATAAGCAGGACTGTGAATTACAGTCATTTACACAAGAAAACCAGGTCTACCAGGTCACTGCAAACTCTCTGGTGCTCCAAGTAACACATGACTATCTAGCACAAAACAGCTACATTAAATAGTGTGTAAAGATGGAACTCAAAAGTGCTTAGGGAAGCTGTGGAGCAAGCAGCACTGAGCCAATACTTACTCAGTTCCTGTTCTCTGGATTTGTCATGTTTAGTGCCTGGCACCTTGTCCTGCTGCATGAGGGTTTAGGGAGGAAAATCAGTTTGGTTAAACTTCTTTCCAGCTGAATTTCTGAGAACTCCATAGAGGAAAGTCTGCAGGCAGGAGGAGAAACATGATTCTTTTTAATTTGAAGGATGTAATTTTTTATTCAAAGGACTGATGTTTCATTAGCTAGTGAAGTGGTCTAATTAGCAAATTCAGGAGTCTTGCTTTCACTCATGCAAAAGAAAAACAGGGCAGCTGTCACTTTCCAGACCCCACATTTCTTTTAGTAGGGTCTCTGCACTCAGCTTGGTGTCCCACGCAGCACTGTTGAGATTAGTTTTTCATTTCTCATTATTACACAGCATGATTATTTCATAGCAGTATTACACCCTGCTATGAAAGAGCAGGGCTACAACCCAGCTTCATCCAGCAACTGACTGTGAAGGCTGGCTCCATGGCAGGCTGCGTTTCCAATGCAGGGCTGCGGCTGTGCTGCCTGTGAGCACTTTTGTCAGTATACAGACCCACAGCTTAGATGTGTGCTTCCCACCTTCCTTCTGAAGGGAGAGCCTTCAGATTCCCAGTGCGACTGCCTCCGTGTCTACATGCCTAACCCTTATTTCAAGGGATAATAGGAAAGCAGTGGACTTTTACTTATGCAAGGACACAGGCATACAGTTCAAGCACTGCCTGCTCCCAGCCCTTTCCAGCCCTTTGCAGCCTGCAGCTGCCCACTCTGACCTGCCTGGCAGGCAATGTAAGGGAGGAATGCAGAACTGCAACGCACAGCATCCATTCATTTTTAATTTCCACAGCAAGATAAAACATGGTTTCCTTCCCTTTTAAAATGTCTGCTGCCCTCCTCTTAAGGGCTGTATACCTGGATGGTTAAAGAAAGCCACAAAGACATTCACTAGCTTCTGATGACATGTGTTGGCAGGTATATTTGTTATTCATTCATTTGTAGTCACTTCGTAGCTCCCACCTGATTTCAGCTGTTTTGTCTAGAAAGGAAGAATATTTTTGGATGGGAGGTTTTTTCCCCTTCACTAGACTGCCTGTCAGTTATCAAACAGGTATTTTTCTTCTGGAAGTGATACAGCTTTCAGCAGTTAAGTATTTTTCCAGTTGTTTTCTCTTCCAGCTTTCACATGTTACCTAAATGTAGGCTTTCCTCATGGATTACAGAGGGCCATACTGTTTGGTAGAAGCATGCTCAGAATTACACCTCATCTACAGCCTTCTCTGTACAGGTTCATTATAGCAACACTCCTGATGGAAACTTGCTTCTGTTGCTTTCTTCAAATTCTGTCCAGAAAATCTCAGATAAACTTATGTGTGAAGGAAGGAAAAGGAATATATAAGAAAATACTCGTTGCTCCCTGCTGAACAGTCATGTGCTTCCTTCCATCAGGGCTAAGTTTCCGCATTAATATCTCTTTACACACTTAGAAGCTCAAAGAAATGCAAACATATGACAATTCCATTCCAGAGCCTGAGGAAGTATTGCTTCCTTGGTCCTGTAACTGAATATCATGAGATAGAGTATGAAACAGCATCAGGGAAGGCAAATTAAAGCCCTTTTGATACCTGCTCCAGAGATTTGTGCACTGGCTTGGCCTCCTTTTGCAGGCTGGCCTGCCCAAACAATTAATTTCCTCCTGCAGTAGCAACCCTGGGCCTCCCAACTTTTCCAAAATAGCTACCTCAGGACCTTGGCTGGGCTCCCAAGCTCCAATAGCAGAGCCCTAGGCACACTGTGAATTTAGGATCGACACCCTTCGCTTTTAGCCAAGAGTTAAATAAAAATTTATTCCTAGGAAGACAAAATACTGGCCGCTGAAACTGAGGGCTGCTTTTCCAGCCCACAGCAGTCCTCACTGCTATGAGCTCAGGGACTCAGCGACACAGGCTCTGCTTGCAAGCAAAGGATGGTCCCCTTGCAGGCAGGCAGGCCTTGCCTTGGTAGCAAGAAGCAAGGCTTTTGAAACACAAAAATTCATGTTGACTTGCTTGTCCCTGTGCTGTTGGCAGGGGATGGGAGGCTGGTAGTTAGATTTCACCTTCATGCTCTGTGGCAAAGGGAAGCCAATGCTGGGAAGGGCATGGTATTTCTCAGTTGGAAAGAATCTCAGAAAAGCATCTTGGAGGCCAACTTCTTCCATACGCTTTGTGTCTGAAGTACGTGCCTTTGTCAACAGGTCTGTTACCCTGCTTGCTAGCTTCTCGCTCAGTCATGCTCTTTTGGCAAGGGCACACTAGCAGCTACCTGATGGCTTCTTCCATGGGAATAGAATTTGTCCCAAGCAGGAATTGAGATTGTTTTCCTTTCAACCTTAAACAGAAATAATTTTTCAAAGTTTCCTTTAAATCCTGGTGAAAGAGGAAGGGGAAGAGGAATTAGCACAAGAACAAAACTGAGCTTCCCTTACATTTCAAGCTCAGAAAGTTCAAAACAGAGCAGTTTAGGATCCAAGTTTGCAATGAAAGCTGTGAAGTGATATGCTGAAGGGAAGGAATGCCATCCAGAATGACCTTGACACGCTTGTGAGCTGAGCTGATGCCAACCTCATGAAGTTCAACCATGCCAAGTGCAAGGTCCTACACCTGGGTTGGAGCAATCCCAGGCATAGCTACAGATTGGGAAGAGATGAGATTCAGAGCAGCCCTGAGGAGGACTTGAGGGTGTTGGTCGATAAAAAAAGGAACATGAGCCAGCAGTGTGTTCTTGCAGCCCAGAAAGCCAACCGTATCCTGGGCTGCATCAAAAGGAGTGTGACCAGCAGATCGAGGGAGGTGATCCTGCTCCTCTGCTCTGCTCTCAGGAGACTTCACTTGGAGTATTGTGTGCAGTTCTGGTGTCCTCAACATAAAAAGGGCATGGAACTGCTGGAACAAGTCCAGAGGAGGACCATGAGGATGATCAAGGGACTGGAGCAACTCCCATATGAAGATAGGATGATAGAGTTGGGGCTGTTCAGCCTGGAGAAGAGAAGGCTGCGTGTAGACCTCATAGCAGCCTTCCAGTATCTGAAGGAGGCCTATAGGGATGCTGGGGCTCTTCGTGAGGGGCTGTAGTGAGATGACAAGGGGTAACAGGTTCAAACTTAAACAGAGGAAGTTTAGATTGGATGTGAGGAAGAAATTCTTTACTGTAAGGGTGGTGAGGCACTGGAATGTGTTTCCCAGGGAAGTTGTGAATGCTCCATCACTGGCAGTGTTCAAGGCTGGTTTGGACATAGCCTTGAGTGGCATGGTTTAGTGGGAGGTGTCCCTGCCCATGGCAGGGGGGGTGGAACTGGATGATCTTAAGGTCCTTTCCAACTCTAACCTTTCTATGTTTCTGTGATTCTGACTTTGTAGAGGGATATGTCCACAGGAGAAACTGCATTTAATATCACAGCCATCTTCCTCTTTGAAACTGCCTTTTGTCATTAGAAGAGGGTATATAAGCAGACACAATTGATTGGGCAGTTTAAATATTCCCTGCTTGGGAATTATAAATGGTTCAGAGGAGCTGCTTATTTTAAATGATGGTCATACCTGAAAGGCAGTGTTTTCCCATGAAATAAAAATCAAAGCTGCATGTAAACACACTGTAGATACTCCTAACTCTGCTGTAATTTTCAGCATCCTTTGTCTAATTATTTATGATGTTTGAATTTTTGGGTTGAAGTTCTTCAGAGTTAGATCTCCAGAAATATCTAACCTGAAAACAGAATTTTGTAATCCTGGTTTAATACATGCTGGCCTTTGATGGATAATGGATTATAGAATAGGTAATGTGATTTCTTTTATCACACTTCAAGCACAGCCAGGATGGTTTGAATGATGGAAGCAAGTCTTTAAAATCTGGCAATGCTTTGCATGGTTGTAACCAAGCTACAATAATTCTATTTTTTTTTTTTTATTGTTGGTTGCTTTTGCGATATAATCTGCACTAAATCCTTAAAAGTGCTTAAGGCAGCCATGTACAGGACTGATTTCCCCTGTCTGCATGCTATATGAAAATAAGAGTGCATATGCTGTCAGGGGAATGTGACTGCACTGCATTGTGAGTGTGAATGGGGAGAGGAATATCACTTAGAAATAGCTCAGCAGAGAAGAAAATACTCTGTGTACTGACTTCAAATCCACTATATGTACCTCTCTTGCTTTCATCATTAAGATTTGTTTGCACTACAGATTTGGTTCTGGAAAGAAAGTAAACATCCCAAATTAATTTTGAAAGTAAAATGCAGTGAGATATCTCCACTGATTTGGAAAGGGTGGGCATTTTGTCACATTTAATTTACCCTAAACTCAATTGCTGCTGTTTCATAACAGATAACTTGCTCTGAAACTAGTCCCTGTGTATGATAATTTTTTTTCTAACCAGGATGCCTATGGGGAAACCTAATTTATATACTCCAGAAAGAGAAGCTTTAATAGCACCTACCATTTCCCCATGCTATTGTCCTAGCTCTTAACTCCACAAGTCTTTCTCGCTCCTTTCTTAAGAGCATCAAAACCCTGTGGATGTAATTAAACACTGTGTTTCAGTTATGTTCCTCCAGTACCAGATCTCAGACTACAAAGGGATTAAGCAATCATATAGCAACAATAAATACACTCTTGCTCAGCAAGGAGTTTACCAGATGGGGTCATTTTGCCTGTAGTGTTTGTCGTAGTTTGAGGCCCCCCTCAAACAGTTCTGTGCACCCCCCCCTCTTTCTTCCCCAGTCCCGGGGAAATGGGAAGGAGAATCCAAAGAATG